>VXBO01011981.1:93341-113556 GCA_013400135.1 Rhinoptilus africanus
ATGGATGGATGGATGGATGGATGGATGGATGGATGGATGGATGGATGGATGTCTCTGAGCCAGACTACAAAACCACAGTACAAAAGAGACATTGCAAACTCACTCATGGCACATAGTTCCTATTAATCTCTAACAAAGGATTGTAATGCCTTAGTGTTTTGGGTTTTGAAAGATTGGGGTTTTTTGGTGGTTTTGTTATGTTCTAGGGTTTTGTTTCATTTTGCATTTGGTGGGAGGAAAAAGACAGGAGTTTTGACTTGTTTCAGTTTAGCTCTGGTTTTGTTGTGTTCTTTTATTTGTTTTCATATTTGAATGTAATTTCCTTTACAAGACAGAACTTCTGGAATATAGGAAAGGAGAGTGGGAAAAATTTCCTTTTGTTTCTTGAAATATTTCATACTCTGCAAGGATAGTGTTAAGAGACACAGTTAAGCCCTGTTCCACTCGCCTACTCACCCCTCATTTCCTGCACTGTCAATCTCATTTATAATAAGAGTTAAAATTAATGATAAACACAGATGATGAATAATTAATAAACTAAATAACTAGTGCTAAAGACTAAATGGAGATATTTTATGAACTGTGAAAAAGACTCATCATTTTTAGTGACTGCAAATTCATGTATTTAATCTTTTTTTTTCCTAATGAGAAAGTTTCTAAGTCACTGAAACTACATCTCAGTTAAAAATACATCAAGGGAATGTTATTAAGCAGTTACTTGCTGTCATCTGCGTAACATACACACATTCTTTGTGAAATTTATCAAACTGTTAAAGTAGCCGTGGAAAGCCAGATTTATTGAGACACAAATCATAGAATCATAGAATCATACAAAGAGTATAAAATATTGCTAGTTTCGGTGTCTAAATAGAGCACATCAAGAAACCTTTTTGCTCCAGGTTACTGTCGATTAACTGTGAATTATAGAAAGGAAATGCAATATTCTGCAGCAGTATCAGGAGCAGTAACAATTCTATATACAACGTATAATACTACTTTGAGGGCCTTATCCTGTATTGTTTGCACATTGTTATTTCAAGTTATCCCGATAGAAAGTGACACATGCAGGAAGAGAGAAATAATACAAGGAGTGCAGGTATAGTTATTTTGCATTCAGATAGTGATGAGAGAACTTAATACCACAGGGGTGAAGTATTCTCTGCTCCGGCTGAGGTCAGCTCCTGCATAGACCCTCCCTTTGATGTTATGAGTCTGCACAAAGGAAACAAAAGTGGTCTCACAATTTTTAAGGGCAGTGTACAGTCTAGTGACTGCAGAGCCCCATATTATTGTGTACCTCATATGCACACTTTAATTTTTACTCTTATCAAAGGCCTACAACTATTCCCTGACTCCTGCTAACTTTCTGCTCTGCTTACTTTCAACCTCTTACATGCTGTCTTAGCTTGCAGCTTCATTCATCTCTCTGTTTATTGGCAGCTTTTTCTGCACTATGTGCTCTCCTGTCTTCACCCTCTAGTTCAAACCACTTACATGCTTCACCCTAAATACCACCTTCTTCTGATTCTCCCTGGACCCTTTGCTTCTTCCTTCCCCCTTCATACATAGTGGGATACTTCCTCCATTGAGACAGAAATAACATGCTGATGTAAGACATGAACCTTATATGAAAATGTCAACCTGAATGTTTACAATGACACTTCTGAGTAATCAGCTCCAGGCATATAGATCTCTCTGGTTTTAATAGATGGATTTCTTTTGTAATTGAGATGAATATCCCAAGATTTGAATCTTTAAATCATGACATATTCATGTTTAGGAAATCTATTATGTTTCTTCCTTAAGTTTACTTTTGTACAGCTTTACACATTTTTCTCCAACTGAGTCTTATACATGTATTTTCCACAGGTTAAACAACGGATTGCATCCTCCTTTTCCTGTACAAAATGTGGAATATACAGGATGAAGGATGATGCGGTACAGAAATGTTATTAGTTTTTGTTTAGAAAAACCTATCTTCAAAATGTCTTACTATGTAAATAATGAAGCAATCACAAATACCAACTTATAAAACTTTCATGTCACATCAGCTACAGCTATATTTTAAGTGATCATAAATGCACCTCATTGAAATAGAAAGAAAAAAAAATACATTTTACAAATCAAATAACATAACTCTCATTGTTAGCTTCTAGGTTGTCAGAAAGTTCAATTTTAAATAATCAGACATGTATGAAAAGTGCATTAAAAATAACCAAACAAAATCTATAGTATTTTGAGCATTTTATAATTTCTAAGCAGCAGTATCACTGATATCAAACACTATAAAATTGCTTTTAAACCATAAAAAATTATTAACTTTCTGTGTTCTTTCTTTAAATTAGATTTATCCTGTACTTCTTTGTCATTAGCTCCTGCACAAGACATATACATAAATTTGCTAATACACACGCACAAATGGAGCAGAACACATTGATATGTAGTACATATGCATGCATCACGCCTTCTGATTGAGACCTGAATGAATAATTTTTGATTTATATTCCATACAGAATATATATAGAGAATATATAGTTTCTTTTATACAGAATAAATAGTTTGTATTAAGATTTATAAATTAAATGTTAAGTCTGGATATACTGAAATTGAGAGAAACTGAATTCCAAAATTCCTCATAGAGCCTTATACTCCTTCAAAAAGAGTAAATTAATGTTTGTCAAAGAGGAACTCTTCCTCTTTGCAACACTGGTTTTCTGGGCTACTGTTCCTGGGACAGAATACTGTCAAAAAAAAAAATAAAAATTTTTGGTGCTAGTGTATTACTGTTTTTTATTTTATATTAACTATTTAATGTTTCCAGTCAGGAACAAGAGCTCAGCACCGCTGAGTGAAAGGGATTTCAATGATCCAAAGTGACACAAACTTGTCAATTTCTAACCCATGTTAAAAATGAGTAGGAATTAGGTGGCCACACACATATGTGGAACAGCAAGCTCATTAATTTAGGAATTATTATAAAACCAAAGTAGTGAAGATTTATTCTCTCTTTATAAAATTATCCATCTGATCAGATTGGTAAAAACTGTACTTATTTGCTCATCTTATTTTGCTAATTTATTTAGATATGGACAGTATTTTCTTCTGATTTTTATTTATTTATGTATATATTTGACCTTTTCGTTACATGTTAAACCTTTGTTTGTATACTTCAAGAAACAGAAACTGCAGGGTAAAAATTGGCTTCACAGAATGCAGGTGGGGTAATTTGGAAGATCCTTTTTTTCAGCTCTGACAATACTATGATAAAGCCAAAATATCTGAAGTGCTACATTTTACCTGATTTAAATAAGACAGTTGGCTACAGTCTCCTGAATTGGTCCATTTGTTTCTATAGTAACACAACATAATCATATTCTATGGAAATATTTTCCATTATGTCAATGGCTAAGATCAATAGAGAATTTCAGAAGAATATTTTATTTGTTGTCAATGAGATTTATAAGTGGAAATGCTGCACTATTATTTAAATGTATTTGCTAAAACTAGGAAATTAATCTATAAACTTGATTATTTTCTATGTATTTGAGAGATCAGTCTCAATAATAAAGTGTATGTGCCATATTTTTTAATGATCTATATTTATTTTCTGTACCTAAATTTATTGATCTTTCAAAATTACAATGATTTTTCTATTGTCCATTACTGTCCAAGTTTCTGATATTTGTACGTTACTATTTTTCCAAATAATTTCTGAGAAACGAGGTGAGAAACTTAGCATATATGCTGCTGTTTTTCACCTCCACCAGCTCCCCATGGAAGTCAACAGTTCTCTTCTATTGTGTAGTCTGAGAGATGCTCCTCAGTAGAACCTCTGATACGTGGATCTCTCCATATATGTGCGACTATCTCAAGCTTTCACCTGAGAAGAATTTAAGGATTGGCTAGTATTGCTTGGCATACAGCATTCCATACACATAACATCCCAAGATTCCCCAAAACAGGAATTATGTAAGCTTATATCAACTATAATGTTTGTTCTTTCTGCTAAATATTTGACCAAAGGTACACAAACTGTGGAGAACTCCTACAGCACTTCTACAGTTGGTTTGTGCAACAGATAAATAACCTGAACATGACGAATTTCCTGAATATGCATAGAACATCTTTTCACAAAAAGGAAGCCTAGACAGTGATATAGTACTTTCATTATCATGAAAGTGGATTTGAGCACCATTTATTTTTTGTTAAGGGTGTCAGTTCAGGTTGTCAAGTCATTCACAGAATCACAGGATGGTTGAGGTTGGAAAGGACTTCTGAAGGTCATCTTGCCCACTCTTCCTGCTCAAGCAGGGCCACATAGAACCAGTTCCCCAGAACCATGTCCACAAGGCTTTTGAATATCTCCAAAGATGGAGACTCCATAGTCTCTCTGGGAAACCTATGCCAGTGCTTGGGCACCCTCAGAGTTCCTGATGTTCAGAGGGAACCTCCTGGGTTTCAGTTTGTGCCTATGACTTCTTGTCCTGTCACTGGACACCAGAGAAAAGAGCCTGGTTCTGTCTTATTTGAATCCTCTTTTCAGGTATTTATATCATTAAGAAGATAGATACTTCCTGAGCTCTCTCTTCTCCAAGCTAAAGAGTCCCATCTCTCTCAGCCTATCCTCATAGGAGAGATGCTCCAGACTCTTAATAATCTCGATGGCCCTTCATTGAACTCCAGTATGTCCATATCTCTCTTCTACTGGGGAACCTAGAACTGGACACTGTACTTCAGATGTGGCTTTCCCAAGTCATATTTACATATCTATATAGATATATAGATAAATTCACTGTCTTCCAAAGACTCAAAAAATATCCAGAACACTACACCCATCCAAATTGCTTATTTTAATATATTTTTTTGGCGAAAATCAATATAATGCCAAGAATGGATAGTATAAAAAAACTCAAACAACATACAAAACTGAGTACTAGTTTCCTGGTATAGGAGTAAGATGCAAGTATTCGTATAATCTCTTCTATATGAAGAGATTTTAAAAACCTGTCAGACTCAATACACAAACTGCTGTGAAAAGACAGGGCTCTTTTCCCCAGACATGCCTTCCATTATCAGTAGATGATGACTGATAACTCGTTCTTTCAAAAGTTACTCTCTATGACAGTAGTGAAGACAGGGAAAAGGGAATTTTTTTTGGCTGAAGTCCTCCAGAGCTTAGATGAGATCATAGTGTAAAAAAAAAAATAAAATTAACATGATGTTAGAAAAAAAATAAGGTTCGTTTTATTTCATTTAAAAGCTTAATTTATCCAGGAAAATAATGAAATTAAATCAGCCTTTTCTTGTTTGGAATATCATTCTGAGAAGAAGTGTCCTATGCCTTCTCACAAAAACCAGGAAGTCCTTAAATTTCAACTAGTAGAAAGGGGAACTGTAAAACTACCGATAATTTTAAAAAGCTTAGTGATTATATTTCATATTGTGTTGTGCTCTGCTCCAAAAGATGCAGGACATATATCCATGTTCTAAAATCTTAAGTAATTCCACCATTGTAATTCTTTTTGCTCCTCTTCCCATAGTAACACAACAACAACAACATTACACTATTCTTGTTTAAGAGAACAATATCATACAAATAAAGAACAGTATGGTTTGTTCATTGCTTAGAGAGTTCTAATGAGGAAAGAATATTTCATAAATAAGGCATGGAAGATGGGGCTGGGTGTGGAGGAAATTACTTTATCTTGCAAAAGGCCTTTCTCCAACATACCTCTTTTGAAGCTCAGCCTTAGTAGTCGTATGTTAGTCCCTGAAAGTTTGGAGATAGCAAAATCCCCAGTTCTTGCCATCATTATCTTGATAGTGAATAACCCATACTGTTTTTCTTCTGTGCAGTTCTTTAAAATCTCCATTGCCTTACATGGACACACACACACCTGCAAAAACACATGCTCTCACGTACAAGCCTACCAAAAACCTTTCTATTGAGACTCCCCAACAGCTAAAATTATCAAAGCTGACATTAATCATCACAGAAGCCTTTTACACTTGAGGTGTAGTCTAGCAAGCATGTCCAGAGCGCAATCTTTCTGACATGTTATTTTGTTCCTTTACTTTCACAGATTATCATTTTATAACATTCCTTCTCATGTGAATTTTTCATATTCCTTAGGTTACATATGCATCCTTTTATCCAGTTAGACCCAATTCTTTAGAGCTTTTCTATCCTTCCAGCTCTATTTGTACCAACACATGGTTCTGTCATAGATTTCTACAGTATTGAATTAGGTTCCTCTGATATATTACCTTGTTTTCCCTCTCCTGTGCCTATTGCAGATTAAGCTGTCATTTGGGTGGCTTTATATTTTCTACATAGCAAACTTATATTTTCTATGTAGCAAACTTACTTTGTCTTAACTTCATTCAGTTGCTAATTTTCCTTAATCTTTTCCATCAGAAATGGAATTAATTGGTTATTTGTCCTTTGATATTTGGATGGTATGACATAAAAGCAAGACATTAATGTATTTTTGTTTTTCTTTCTTTCACCTTGCAGATTTTGTGATGGACAGTATACAGATTTCTACCTTACCTTAAATAAAGACATGTATGCATATTCAAAGTTTCATTACATTGCAAAGCCAGATGTAGTAATAATGAACAAATAGTTCAGCAGTACCAGAGATGCACAGATTTTTTTACAATTGCATGGAAAAATTAGAAATGGGGGGAAAAAAATTAGTTTAATACTCATTTGTATTTAATTTACAATTAAATATGTTGTAAATTTGTTAATAGATTTTTTACTTGGTTAAAAGACTTCACAACAGAAATAGAAAGAAAGCAGCAGATGTAGTTTTAGAGCTGCCACTCAGAATCCAGTCCTGATGTGAACCTAAAACTAAACAGGAGCTACTGAATTTTTAAATTCATCTATATACTGCTTTATATGAAAGGCTAAGTTTTACAGAGAGCAAAAAGCTAGCACGTGTGATAAATGATCCATGAGAGCAACATGAATCCAACAAGCTGTGAACCTCATACCTCTAAAAATAATATAGAGAACAGCAAAAGTCTCAAACATTGAAAAAACAGGTGTGCCTTCCAGGGCTGATAACTACTTAAATGCCTCCCCAGTACTGAGCTACTGTCACATTGAGCAACAAATTCAAACTGCTCAGAGGCTGCTTTATTTACAGTGAAGTTACTGAGGAACTGGCACTTGCTACCAGTGCAGCTGTGCAGTCTGGCAAGGCAGCACTCCACTGCGCGCTTGCCTGTCTGGAAGTCAAGGCACATCAGTACTCTCTGAACATGAAAGATTCACACAAAGTGAAGGATTTATAATGTAGCATAAGTAAGAAATGTGTCTGTCCAAATAATTCTTTCATAAGTGCTGTGAATGCTTATAAATCAATAAACTAATAGAAGGAAAGAGATTCTTTAAGAACAGCTGATCTTCCTACCTCAAACAGCTACTGTATACGGAGAAGAGCTAATCTTTTGGTCAATGGTTCCTATAATTTAAAACCCAACCAACCAACAACAGTACTCTCCTCCATTCAACACTACACAGACAAAAACAACTCCAAATTTGGAAGTCAAAGGCCACAACCCAATACGTTGTGGCTTCATTTATCCCACTGACTTTGGCTTTCAAGTAAATGCTGTATCAGCATGCTTGCTAAAACATAGCACAGGCCTTAGTTTAGGTTCAACATTGATCATGGAGACCAAGAGTGATGGCTACTATCTACAGAAACTGTTCCAACTGCTCCTGCAATTCTAAAATGGTTCTTTACAAGTGATACTAAATTCAGATGTAAATCTGGGACCCAGATTACCATACAGCAGAAACAACTCTTACTCATGGGATTAAGCAGTCCAGAGGTTTTGGGTCCCACTGTTGAAGAGTAGCAGAGCTATAAATATTGACAAAACCAGAAATAGTATTATATATTGGTATTATACATCCTAAGTCTTGACTTTTTTGGCTTGCTTAAATTATCTTCCCATTACATGCTCAGTATACCACACAAAGAGGATGCTGCATGGATAGTGGTTGTTCTCCAAGAATTCCATATACCAGCAAGTCAGTTGAACTTCACTCCAAAAAGTAAGACGGAGAACTACTAAAGCCCCTACTCTATCTCTGAAATAAGTAGAGCTGGCAGCAGTAAGTGAGTCTCAGCAAATTGAAAGGCAAGGACAACCTGTCTCTGTCTGAAGAAAAAAGTTGGTCTGCTTGTTTACTGATCTTATAACTTTTTGAACTGTCTCACTGTCTGCGGTATTCTAGCCCATTCTCCTTTGCAGTGAAAGAAATGTATTTTACTCTGTTATTTCACAGCATGAATTTCCTACAGCTTTTGTTGCATGTACTTCAGAGCAAAGACAAAATTAAAAAAAAAAAAACAAACCAAATCAAATCAAAACCCAAACAACCAACAATATATTATTTTAGTTCTTAGCTAAAGTAGAGTAGAGCAAAACACCAAGAAGTTAAATGTGCAATGTTCGATTGCAGATAATTAAATGCCGGTCAGTCACATGGAAACTGTGAAATACCAGACCTTCAGTTGTACAGCTGTGCATAGAATGAAGAGGCAGAGAAGTCCTCAAGGAAAGATCACGGCAATATATTATGCTTGTATTTAGTAAGACATCTTTGTTTGCAGAATGCCTTAAGGGAGAAGTGTGTGGGAAGGGAGACTAAGCATTGACTGGAGAAAGCACTTCATGATGCAGTACACCTCTGACTAGTCACCGTGCATTACTTAACAGTGTCACTGTATTGTTCCTTCTCAATGTAGATGCTAGGACCTAAACTAATTTGATGATTGAATAGCAGCCCTCTTGTCTTTGACGTCCCTGACCAGATTCACTTCCATCTGGGCTTTAGCTTTCCTAACTTTATCTCTGGAAGACTGGAAAATTCGCAGGTAACCTATTCTTGCTTCCACCCTCTGTTGAGGAGAGAAACTGGACTCCACACGATCCAATGTGAATCATACAGAAGCCACTTTATTGATTTACTACTGTCCCTTATATACAATTCTTCTGTCCCTGCACGCGTTCATGCATCAGTTGATTGGTTAGTACCCCTCTGCATGAGGCAAGCATGCGACTCAGCTTCACTTCTGATTAATTCGCTTAATCTCTGTTTCTCCACATACTCCTCTGGCTCTTCTTGGCTTGTTTCTCAATTCGTGATGAAGCAATCACTGTTGTTCCTGCTTTTCTCTCCTCAAGATGGCTCCAAAGATGAGGGCCTACAATCAGTTCACTTCCTCATATGGCTGGTTCAATATATGTCCATTTTCTGCTAAATACACTCCCACACTCTGTGGTGTCTGAGTTTGACCAGGAGCTCCTGGCTTTTTTGCCTGACCTTCTATTTGTTGGGATGGACTGCTCTTGAGCTTGGAGGAGGTAATAATTGGTCAGCTTTCTTGTGCCACTTTTGCCTCCCGAACCTCATTCCATGTGACTGTTCTAAGCAGACCTTTGAAGAGCCAAAGTGTGCTCTCCTGGAATCCAGGGTTGTGAGCTTGTTTTTTACTCTTGTCCCTGCCCTCAGCATCCTGAAGTATCTTATGGTCTCTGTGGCCAAAAGCTGCCTTTGACTTTCACATCCTCAATGAGGCCCTCCTAGTTGGCGAGTATGAGGTCCAGCAGAGAACCTCTCCTCGTTGTCTCATTAATCACTTGGAGGAGGAAGTTATCATTAATGCACACCAGAAGCTTCCTGGATTGTTTATGCTCTGCTGTGTTGTCCTTCCAGCAGATAATGGGACAGCTGAAGTCCCACATAAAGAGCAGGGCCAGTCAATGTAAGACTTTTCTTATCTTTCTGTAGAGAGCATCTTCCACTTGTTTTGGTTGGGTGACCTATAGCAGAAAACCACTATAATGTCCCCTTTGCCTGTCTTCTCTTTAATTCTGACACATACGCCCTCTGTTAGCTTCTCATCTTCAGGCAGAGCTCCATATCCTCCAGCTGCTGTCTTATGGAAAGGGCAACTCTCCCTGTCTTCCCATCCCCTCCTTCCTAAGGAGTCTACATGCCTCCGACACAACACTCCAGTCATGGGAACCAACCCACCGCATCTCTGTGATTGTAGCCCTGCAACTGCACTGTCTTTGCTTATTACCCATACTCTGTCCATTAGTATACAGGCACCTTAGAGAGACATCCCGGCATACTGAGATTCTGGAGAGAATTTGGGATATTTTTCCACAGTGGTGCCTTGTAGACATCTCTCTACCAGCATGCAAGTGCTGGAGGTGGCCATTCCCAGGGTCCATTTTGTTGACTTTGTGAAACTCTCCCATCACACAATCCCATGACCTTTGGTAGGCAGGTCTGTCTGCTGCTGTGTCTGCTTTCCCTGTTGGTGTGCATTTTACATTTATGCTTCCACTTACTGGAAAGGAAAATGTCTCACAAAATTGAGCATAAAAGAAAACTAAATTAATTTAGAAACATAAAGGTACTGTGTATCCTATATTTTTGAAATAGTTATTTTGGCTTCATGACTCGTGTTTTGAAATTTTTTGCAGATGAACTAGTTAGAGGTTGCTACCAAAATAAGTAAAATATGCTGCTTTACATAGACCTTTTATTACCAACTCTATATTTTCTAATTAGTAGTTTACTTGTTATGACAGTTTGATATAAACTAGAGAGATGAGAGATGTGAGGCCCTTTCCACTTGCTGCAGTTATACATATTCATTGCAATTTACCTGTAACCTGGAACTTCACTTAACAAAACTAGGACATGAATGCATGATTATTTAAGGTGCTCAGATTTGTACCATGTCTATCATCCATAATAAACAAGTAAAAAAGCTCGGAAACCAGAAGTTCACATTTGATAGGACAAAAAAGTCTTACCTGTTTTGGAACAGGTGACTTGAAATATATTTTGTTTTGAGACCTAAGAAGTGAATGCCAATGTCACTTCTTTGTACTCTGACACAGAACATATGGTGCAGTAGACCACAATCACAAAACCCTATAATGAATGTCCTATGCAAATATTATGAGAAATGTAAAATTTATTTGAAGTCTTCTATAAACAATTACATTAGAGACTAGGAGTGCAAAGACCTTGAATCATCTCTTTGCTCAGGTAAGCTAAGGAGAATTTGTTGTCAAGCTTCACTTTAAAGTGACAGCACTAGAAAACAGAAAAGACAAGATTTTTTTCATGATAACTGAAAATGTCCTGTTACAGCACAGTTATATTCTGACCAGTACGATATCATCAGTAACATACAGATCCAATTGTTTCTATATACATTTTGCAGGGATGTAACAGAGAATTACTGTTCAAAATCTAACAGTAGTTTCATGTTGTTTTACTTTCCAAACCAAAATGTGTGTTTGAGAATGACATACCTTTGTGTTTTGTCTCTTAAAATGCAAAGTTCTTCAAAAAGAAAAAAAAACCACAAAACAAAACAAAATCCTTTGCAGTCACAGTAAATATGCTGCTCTTTCTCATACCTTTTTTATTAATATCATTGTTAAACATTTTCTTTCCTGAGTCATTTGCAGTGAAATACAACCCTCCACTTTGTCTCTCTGTGGGTACACCCTTATTCACGTAGTACCTCCAAAGATATCTAATCACAACAGTGTAGAATATTATGCTTGATATTTTAGAACTGGTTTCATTCAGATTAATTTATCCCTTCAGTTCTCTTGAGAAAACAATCACAGTGAAGACTAACCCCTGAGTGATTATTTGAGTTTAAACCACAGGTGCACCAAATCTTTTTATTCTGCCTGCAGAGAGATCTTTGAACATCCTCATATCCATTTCAGTAGCAGTAATTGGTTTATAATAGCAGCCTTGGACAAAATATGCACAAAGTCTTGAAAGCAATCCAAATATTTCTGCTATTTATTTTATGGTGTTGTTTAAAAAGAATCCACTGTATTATAAGCTTACATGACTGGGAATATGAGACATTTGTGCAATTTTGCTATAACATAAAAAGTTGTCACTACATAACTGTTCTGGAAAGACAATATACTGTCACCTTTCCCTCTTTCATTAGTCATCTTGAAAAGGCCTTGTCTTTCTCACTATTTTAAGTAATACTTTGGATTTGGTTTTACCTGAGTCTACTATAGAAAAGACATGCACTGTTAATTTATCCCTAATTTATTTCTGTGATGATTTTGAAATTCATAACTGTGTCAAATTATTGTTCTAGTTTCTGTACACCCCAGAAAGACCTTTAGAAGGCAGAGAAGAAAAAAAAACAAAAAACAAACAAACACTTGTAGAAAATTAAGAAACAAATTACAAACTTTTAGCTCTTGCTGTTCCTCTTCTCTTACATCTGGACATGTAAAATATTGTTTGAATTATAAGGTACCAGATACAAGTTTATCTGGCATTTGTTTCTAGTTAACATGGAAAAAGGTTATGTGAAAACATTTTGGCTTTCCTACCTCCCTTCCAAGCTTGAAACCTTTAGATGAAAAAAAAAATTCCTCATTTCGTTCTTCTTGACCTCTAAAAGAAATTATCAGCCTTTGCCTCCAGGTCTGCAAGGTTCATGTTTCCTTCTTCATACGCCTACAATGAAAATAATGCATTACTCTGAGACAGTAAGCAACATTAGTAGCCAACAATCTTAATCCAACTAATTATCATTATATTTTCAGTGAATAACTATTATTTGTACAGATGCAATGAACTGCATGAGTGAAGAATGGCCATGTAAAATAGAAAATGTTTCTGAAACTTGACCGTAAATTTAATACTCAGCTATTTCTTGCTGACTGTTTGAGCCTGCTGGTGGGTAGTATATTTTTTAAGAAAATCTTGTCAGAAAATTCCATAAGTGTATAGCATATCTGATGGATAGCAGTTATACAATATGAAGAATTTTGTAGAGATGTGTCTTTTCTGATTCTATCAAAAAAGATTAGACACACTTTATTGTTGTGATATAGTGGGGAATATACATATAAAGGTCAGGCTGGATGGGGCTGTGAGCAACCTAGTGTAGTGGAAAGTGTCCCTGCCCAAGGCAGGCGGGGTTGGAACCAGATGATCTTTAAGGTCCCTTCCAAATTTAACCATTCCATGATTCTATCATATAAAAGGCATTGTACAAACACTAATTTTGAAGCAAACAACACCTTTAAACAAAATAAAAGAACAAAACCTCACTGCTAGTAGGAAAATGATAGGGCACAGATAGACTCTAGCTATCTGTAGTTAGCAAGTTCTGTACCATCACAGTTAGATTGCTTTAGGTAAACAATTTGGTATTCTGCAATACCTCCTTTCCTTAATTCCTAGCCATACTTCCCTCTCTCTTAGGCTGTTGGGCAAGCATGTTTAATGTTTTAGGTTAAGTGCTCAGATTTTACAGCAGGAAACAGAGCCCTGAATGTAGTCCAGATTCTTATAAAATTTGACATTGTATATCAGTGCCTTGTGGTTTAAAATATTAGTTGTTTAATTACATGGAAACAGTAAACACCATGAGCACAGAGCTGAACATTCTACTTAAGTTCTGAAGAAGTGAAAAACATAGTAGGTAATGAAAACTCCTCTTTTGTTACCATGTTTAACTATCCAAAATGAAAGCTATATGTATGTTTATATATAAACACATACATATGTAAAAGCACCATATGCTTTTATATATATGCATATATATGATATAATGCATAATATATAACCCTAGTTGACCTTTAAAAATGAGTTCAATACAATGTGACACTAATTTGTGACTACAGACACTGAAGGCAAGGTTTGTTTGGTTTGATTGAAGACGTCTTTGTTGTTAACATGAGTCACTTCAGGCTCCTACTGTTATGAATGTAGAGAAGCAGGAATTTTCATGGTTTATTTCTCCTTGGTCTACTATAGACGTCTAATCAGGTTATTTGTATCATGCCTCACAAGTGCCTAGTTTTCTACACTGAGGATAAAGAAAAAAAATTAATGATTATCTCAAATGCAAATTACACATATGCAGTTAAATAAGGTCAGTGTTTCTGAGAGTTTTTTAATCATAATATTTTCCACACTTTAGGACAAGGCTAAATCTGTCTGAGGTAAGTATATGTTTACAATTCACATATCTCTAGTGGTCCTAGAGTTTGCTCAGTAAAGGTACTAGTAGCAAACAAAATTCCAGCTGCCCATGGCATTTTTTCTTTCCTTTATATTTCATATTTGTTCTTCTGAATATCACAAGATGTGGAAATTATCTACCAATACTGTCTTAAATATAGGTAGAGAATACAAGTCTATGCTAAAATTGCTCGAAGGACAAACAGTTAAATGAGTGGAAATGTTGATGTACTTATGGAACTTCACAGAAAAATTAGGTCTTCTTTAGCAACAAAGCACATGAGCATGCAGAAATGAAAGGAAATCCCATGCAGAGCAGCCAGACTGTTTATTTTTGTCACAAGATTTAGTCCTCTAGTTTCAGAATTCCACTGAGCATGACCACCTGTTAGGGAAACATGGGCAGGTCCTTCTTCTGGTCAATGTCTTTGGCTCTTAGCACAGTGAAAGTCTTTGCATATTGCAGAAAGATCAATAAGATAGAAAGGATGAAGCACAAAATACCTGTAGTCCTGATTTGTAATTTGAACTTCTCTGCCTTCCTACATAAACATGCATGGAAAGCCTTTCACATCCCATGGAAGATCTCCTCCCTATCTACAGTTTGGGACGTTCTTTCCTACCATTTGCTTTTTTTTTTTTTCTTACAGGACAAGGATTTTCTCTATTGCACCTACTACTACTACCTATTACTGACCTTGAGTTTTACCAACTTCAAAACTTCACAAAAGCTGTTTCCTAACACTTCAGCTGTAAAGAAAACTCTTCTGGTTTGTTTTTGTTGTTTTTTTTTTTTTTGAGAGAGAGAATTTGAAATTGCATTTGGATGCAATTATTCTAATATAGTGCCAAAATATTGCATTGATAATACATACTCTAAACACCTTAAATAGCAAGTGATACAAGATTTCAATATTCATAGGAAGATGCCAAAGAGAATATTTGATCTGTATGTTAGACTGATAATTTTCTGTAACTGAAGAAATTTGGCAAGTGGAATTAAAACTATTAGTTATGTATTTTTTGATCCTTAACAAATGATAGTGTCATTTATTCATTAATATATGAAAGTGAAAAATATCTGTTCATTTTCTCTCCAATGAATGCACTTTACTTGACCATTTTTTTTCTCTGCATCATATTCTAAATTCAAATTGAATAAAAGCTTATGTTTGCCTTGAAGCAAGTATCACCATCTTTCTAATGTCCTCCTCCTCCATCTCAAAACCAAATCAAAGCAAAAACCCAACCTCCAAATTGATTAGTTTTAATTCTGGCCGTATTCTTATGGATGTAGTACTAGAGTGCTACAATTTTTTTTGGCAAGAAACAAGTTCACTTCTAACGCTTTGTCCAAATGTTATGTGTTTATTTTGATCCAATTGTCTTGTGATACAGTAAAAAAGAGAAAAACTCCTAAAAACATAATTTACACCATGTACTTATTCCAGCTACTTTAGGTATCCACCTCAGAACGGTATGACTGACTTTTTGGCAAACACCTTCTCCTTCCACAGACCTAAAAGGGAGCCCTGAAGAAAGGTTTCTTTAGATGCTTGAGTTATGGTTGGTAAATATGAGGTGAAATGGACTGCTGTCCAAATGACCAGTCTAACAGAGGGTATTGCTTTCTGACACAAATAAAAGTTATTTTAGAGTCTAATCCCACATCCTCAGTGTATGCTGTGCACTGCCAGGGTTTAATATATGATTCTTATAGGATTGAGTACAGACTGATTTTCCAAAGACACCAGTGGATTCTAAAATATGACAAAAGACTTAATATGTGTTAAGTCTGCTTGTATTTATAAACACACATAGACACTCTCATTTATGTACGCTAAGACCTTCCCTTCCCACATTGCACTACTACGGCATCTGGGCAATTTAGATTTTGATTAACTAAGAGCCCAAATTTAAAGAGAAAGCTGTTCCCTTTCAAAATTTATGTTGATATTGTTGAACTAGGATTTTAAACTACCTGTCATAAAAAAAAAAAAGGTTAGTTATTTCCCTTTTCCTCACTGAGCAGAGCTAGAGGTGAAAAAAATAGTGATTTTCACTATGACTTTTTTTCCTATACTCTTTCTCTGAGGCATCTAAATTTAGAAAAGAAACAGGAGCATCAGCTCTAATCTCAGAAAGTGAAGTGGACAGTTCTTTTCCTTTTTGGCTTGTGAAATGAAATCCTAATCTATCCCCAGTCCCAATCAGTAAACTGCATTAAACACACTGTCTTCATTTTCAGTGTCGTCTTTAGTTTAACGAGTCTGGTAGAAAGCAGCAGGTAGGAGAGATTGCCTCTCTGAGGATAGATGCTGCCTGAAGCTGGTGACAGGAAGGCTTTTGAATAACTAAAGAACAGTGGTCTTAGACTCAGTGCTTAATTGTTTGAAGGAAATAAAGGAAGTTGGTTATAGACAAACTAGACAATGACCGAACTGATCTGTAAAAGAACAGCATATGGAAATACTACTACAATAACTTATGCTAACTCTGCAAATATTATAATATAGAAAATAGAAATTGTACTTTATGAGTATCTATGAATGTATCACAAGAAATCATGCCTATGTTTAAGATCACAAGGTTAGGAAGCACCTTTGGAAACTGAAATAATAGAGAAATAAAATTACATTATTATGGATATTACCCAGCAGATATGGTATTCCATAACTTCTAACTTAATCACAATGGGTTGCACAAGTTATCAGAAACAGTTCAGAAAGTGTTATAAAATGCATTCTTCACAAATACTACAACAAGTAGTACCAAATACAGGTACATTACCAAGTTTGTCAATAACACCAAGCTCGGTGGCACGACTGACACGCTGGAGGGAAGGTATGCCATCCAGAGGGACCTGGACAGGCTTGAGAGGTGGGCCCATGCCAACCTCATAAAGTTCAAAAGGGCCAAGTTCAAAAGGTCCTGCACCTGGGACAGGGCAATCCCAAGCACAAATACAGGTTGGGCAGAGAATGTTTTGAAAGCAACCCTGAGGAGAAGGACTTGGGATTGTTGGTGCATGAGAAGCTCAACATGAACCAGCAATGCATGTTTGTAGCCCAGAAAGCCAACCTCATCCTGGGCTGCATCATAAGAAGTGTGACCAGCAGGTCGAGGGAGGTGATTCTCTCCCTCTACTCCACTCTTGCGAGGCACCTTCTGGAGTACTGCATCCACCTTTCTTATCCTTAACACAGGAAAAATATAGACCCATTGGAGAGGGTCCTGAGGAGGGCCGCAAAGATGATCCAAGGGCTGGAACACCTCTCCTATGAAGACAGGCTGAGAGAGCTGGGGTTCTTCAGCCTGGAGAAGAGAAGGCCCTGGGGAGAATTTAGAGCAGTCTTCCAGTACTTAAAGGGGGCCTACAAGAAAACTACAAGGGCATGTAGTGATAGGACGAGGGGTAATGGATTCAAACTGGAAGGGGACAGTTTTAGTTTGAAAACCAAGAAGAAATTTTTCACTATGAGGGTGGTGAGACACTGGAACATGTTGCCCAGGAAGCTGTGGATGGCCCAGCTCTGGAAGTGTTCAAGGCCAGGTTGGATGGGGCTTTGAGTAACCTGGTCTAGCGGGAGGTGTTCCTGCCTATTTCAGGGGGGTTGGAATGAGATGATCTTTAAGATCCCTTTCAATCTAAACCATTCTATGATCCTATTTTATTCAAAATCAATTAAACAAAACTTCTGCTAAGAGGATGATGTTATACTGTGCTTTCAGATGTACATGCTTAAATCAAACTTGATGTGTCAAGATTCTGTTTGGGTTTTTTTAAAGAAACTAAAGTTTTAGAAAAAACAAAACCAAACCTTTTTTTTATTATTTTGAATTCACAATAGAATTTTATGTCAAAAGTAATTCTTTTTTTTTGTTGTTGGGAAATCAAACAGTAATTCTGTCTTCTATAGAGTAAGTGTAACACAATTATAGACATCAACAAATGTAGTTGTTTTCATTTTACTCAAAGATTAAAAATTATACTTGTCTCTAACTTCAATCATTAGTCAGTAAATTTAAAGTAAATTTAGGCAGAGATCAATTACATAAGTATTCAGTACTCTTCTGTCAAGAAAATATCATAAATAAAGTCACAAGAAAATAATTTAATTTAAAATAAATAGGCATTAAGATTCAGGCTTTTTGAGAAAATGATTGTAAACTGTTTTCTTAGCTGCATTTTAAAATAATTATGCAGACCTAAGGAAACCCTTGCAACATTACAAAGCCTTCTCATATATTACTAAAAGCATTGCAGTAACCTCATTGGACTCAAACTCTAAGTAACAACTATTTCATTGACTTTTGTAAATTTATACCAGCACCAAAGTTAGCATAAGAGCCCAAACTGTGTCAATAGCAGTGCTGATGAATTGAAAAGGTTATGAATTCTCTGACTATGAAAGAAAATATTTATGCTGAATAATATGTCAAAAAACATCCTCTTTCAGGTCCTCAATATTCTGTTCTCTAATTCATCCTCCATTTTTGGAAAAGGAGAGAATGTTTTTATCATCTTTTTTTAATAAAACTGGATTGCTTATGTTACCTAACTGAGTTGGTATTTTTTGCATGACACGTATGTTTGAAGCCTATGGCTGATCTACAAAACTATTCAGTAGAGGACGCACACCAGGGATTTTCTAGTACAGAATTAGTGAGTACTGGTAGATAATAATTCATAATCAAGTTATGTTTTACATTAAATGACAAATGAATGTGACATTCAAGATTGATATCACAGTTATATCACTTGGTCATGAAGCAATTATTTGATGAAGAATTCTTTAAGAAATTAGCTCTTAGGGACAATCTGCATCATTTTGAGGGAAATGTTCAAAACTAATTGCACGTTTATCTATTTTTTCCGTAAGTCCCTTCACAGTAACCGAGGCTTAATTCATTAATTCCATGGCCTAATATATCTTTTAACAATGCTGAGGACTAGTTGTAGTATTTAGTCAAAGCAAAAAATACCACCTACTTCATCTTCTATCTTAGGGAGTTTTCAGAATAAGATTTGGTTCAGAGAAATTGTAATTTGAAATTAAGTGAAAATATTTTTCAGTGTTAAGGTACTTCATTGTTCTCAGCAAATATTTGCCTTTAGACTTTACAGGTGCAACAACACTCCCTAGTGACATCTGGGAAAATCCTACGATGCTATCACTTAATAGAATCCTACGCCTGTTTAAAGCCCAGCTCTACCTGAACATATTCAAAAGCGTCATTAAAACACTGTTATACTAACCAACCTGAGCCCCATTGTGCTTTGTGTATCTTCCCGGTTGCACCACGCAATTAAGTCTAGTCATGCTGTTTAACTGTGTTCATATTAAATTTCTACCTATTAACTCTCTGTACCCTATCTTCAGTGCTCTGGAAAATCATATCCCACAAGCAAATGACAAGGCTGTTCAACTTAAAAAAAAGGTTATTGTCCTGCAAATAAATTTTCCTTCACAAGCATTCTTTCACTGACAGCTGTAATTCCCCACCATGTTTAATTTTGAACTAAATATAAAGTAAATACATGGTGAGTATGAGCAAACTTTTACAGCTTATCAGGTCACTAAATAATTTCAGGCTTGGTTTAAAGCTAAGAAAAATATTTTATTGTATTCTGATAGCATACTGATACCCCATATCCTTACCTCCATTTATGTGACTTTACTGCTAACTTCTATTATGATAAAATAATAATATTAATATAAATAGCTATGCAGACACTGTATCAGTTAATCCAGCGTTATCCTCAAGGCATTTAAACACAGAGAAAACAGACAAGCTAGTCATTAGCTACCTGTAAGTGATTTTTCCATTTGCTTGCTTACACTTAAAGAGACATTGAAACCAGGTGGAGATTTTTGGCAAGTGTAGGTTATTACATTGATTACCATTCTGGTTGTACAGATTGCGAAAGCAGTGTTGGATGTTTTTATCTCATGCCACTCTTGATCTTTCAGGTAGGCAACAACGAGATAGCAAAAAGAAGTCCAAGGGTAATGAAGAAAGATTTCAAGAACCTGGGATGGCTGGTCAAGGGATCGGGTGCACAAGTTGTGTTTTCATCTATCCCCCCAGCTGCAGGAAGTGATGAGGGGGTGACCAAGAGGAGCCAGCAGATCAATG
>VXBO01011982.1:0-32776 GCA_013400135.1 Rhinoptilus africanus
CCCGAGCACATTCACCAGGTACAGACTTCATATTCAACCACAACTTATGCTTACAAACCTTTGTTTGATTACACAACAGCCATGGTAACCGACTGCCAATATAGACTTAAAGTATAAGCAAGTACTAAATTAGAGAACTGTTGCTCATTTGTTATTAAAACATAAACAGGCTTAAGTCACATTCTGTAAAAACAGGTTGATTTAGTAACTGAAATTTCTTCCACCCATAAAAAAGGAGCAGGGGTGGGGGAAGGAAGCCTGGGACATTCATAAGCACACCAACTATCACAAGAAAAATAGGGAAAAAATATTTTTAACACACTGGACATTCTACTTCTACAGTTTGAAGACCAAACCTAAAGTGCACATTTTTCTTGGTATTCCATTAAGGAGAAAAGACAAAAAAGAAGTAAATTTCTCTTTTAATATTTCAGAAAAAGTATTGTAGGAAATAGTTGTGTTTGCTGGAGGGCTTTACTGTCATTAAGTCTGCTTGGAGGGCTGCTCCTGAAGTCCTGCATAAGCACATTTGTTCTTCTAACATAGAAATTGCTTATTTCAAAAGACTGCATCACCTTTTGGTTATCCCTAAAGGACTAATCAGAGTAAAACTCCTCAGCACTGCTAGATAATAGACATTGGCTTGTGATTGGCAGTAGATAAAGTTCTTTTTTTAAAAAAAAAATCAGAACTTCCTACAGAACCACATAATTTGTCACCTTCTGCCTGTTAGGACTACCTTGGCTAAATTACTGAAAACAGCAAGACAACATTTGGATATTGTTATATTCATTGTATCCTTCGAAGAGATGTTAACTGCAGTTTGTGGCTCAGGAAGAACAACGAAATCATCCCCAGGCATCAAACTTCTCTCTTGGACAGGGTTAGTCTTCATCTAAAACAGAAATGTCATTAAGCAGTTATGAACGCATAGATTACTTTCTCCTATGTTACAACAGGAAAAAACTTGACCTGCACTTGACAACTTCACCAAGCAAAGGTAAACCTATTTCACCTTGTATATTTCAGACACGTTACACAAACACAGAAATTTTATACCAACACTGAAGGCAAGCTAATTTCTTTCCTCTCTGTATGTGTGGTTACACACTACATTTTGCCCATGCAATGGACAATTAGCATTATTCAGAAAAAAAAAATATGTCTAAAGACTGATGGTTTTTTTCATGTGAAATCGCTCCTTCAAAGAAACAGCATTCAGAAGGTCACACAAAAATTTTAAGAAATCCAAACTATTTCACATAGTTTCAAGTATGTTTACATACTTCCAGCTTTAAACTCCATTGCTTCTTTCCTCCTTCAACTCGTTCAATAAGTGGCTCCCACACTGCATAGGTTTCATTGTAATAATGAATCTAAAGAAAGAGTGAAAATTAAATAAGGCATCTGAAAATAAAGGACTCTGTTCTTTACAACAGCTTTTAGTATGAAAAACATAAATAAGAAAACAATCAGTCTTCATTTCACATTTTGGATGTCTAGCATTAATTTTTAATGGC
The DNA here is from genome assembly GCA_013400135.1 of Rhinoptilus africanus. Classification (NCBI taxonomy): domain Eukaryota; kingdom Metazoa; phylum Chordata; class Aves; order Charadriiformes; family Glareolidae; genus Rhinoptilus; species Rhinoptilus africanus. Next base: position 1,521 of record VXBO01011982.1, read on the forward strand.
TTCGAAAATTAACACACAGAAGTGTAATATATCATACATTTTTCAAAAGTGACAACATTTTTGAAGAACTGACCACCTGGTTTGCTTTTAGAGCAACCAGACAGCCTGGTAACTTCCTATCTTTTTAACACCTTCACTTAATATAAAGCAGTCTCTATCCTCTCCTGCACTGTTTGAAAGAATGACTTTGAAAGCAAAAACTTCAGCGCCACAAGAACTTCATTGTATTGTGAAATAACAATTAGTCTGAGAAAACTGGAACAAATTCATCTAACTCACAGCCTACATTAAGTTCTTACTTCCCTTCAACCACTGCAAATCTGAACAGAAGTTGCGGACCAAATAGTTCCGGATGTTCCCTTTCAGCTATCTTCCTCATCCCTCCCTGCTTCTGGAATCACCGGGCCTTCCCCGAGTCGTGTATGCTTAGGCATGTATCTTCCATACCCTCTTATGATATGCATATCCAGTAGTAAAAGAAGGCTACTTGTGTATCCAGTACAGAATGGAGAATGAGGCACACTTGCTAAATCGACAAGACATAATTAAGACGTAGTTAACCTATTGCACAGAGCAGCTGTACTTCTGGTTGTACAAAATTTTAACATGCTGCCTCTGTGAAAGACTTATACCATTTCAGGATTTACCATATCTTGGGGAAAAGGGCTGCAATAGCGGGCAAAAGAAACATGGTGTGATTACAATCCAAGATGCAGAGAAGATCTTGAGAAAACAGTGTAACTTCTATCTTACCAAGAAACACAAGGCTAGAGAAAAAAAAAAAGGTGGGCAATAGGAGTTAAATATGAATATTCAACTAAACTAAGCTCATTGTTCATATAGCAAACAGTGAACATGCAAAAATAGAGAAACAGAGAGGACTAGATTATTCCACAGCAGCAATTGCCATTAAAATCTACTATTGATTGCAAACTATCTATAAAAAACACTTCATGCTTAGTCATAACTTGCCTAAGTACTAAAGAACCCCTAAAGGCATTACAATTTAAACCTATTATTAATTTAGCAAATAGGAAGGATACTAAAAAGTTATTTGAACGTTATGAAATGTGCAGAACTATTTTGAACTGCTAACAATTTGATTCTACATACCTCCAGTGACATATCAGCAGAGACCTCCATCAGCGAGGACCAGTTTTTAAGGACACCTGAAAACACAGATTCTACTAACAGTAAAGGGACAGTTCGATGTCCCAGACCACATTCCAAGGTGATCTGAACTGATTTCACTACAACATCAAATTTCTCTTGTTTCAGAATATGTTCTCGGTCCTTAAAGGTTTCAGTTGCTTCTGTGGCTACATCAACACCAAGAAACCAAGCACTGCACTCATCTATAGGCTTCACTTGCCACAAATTCTCAGCAACTTCAGTTGGTCCTCTAGAATCCTCCTCTGTTGTTTTGGGTTTTATGGCAGCCATAATGGTCACCACAGTATTCAGAATTATTGGTGAGATCTTGAACAAAAAAAAAAAATGCTTTATAGCTTAAAACATTTTAAAACTCATTAGCATACAAAATATATGATAAATGGAAATGGCAAATAACTCTTGAGTTCTTTGTACAGGTGCACAGCATTAAAGGCCCTTCTAAGAGATGCAATTTAAATTCTAAGATAAAGAAACAGACTCCATTCATGGAGCTCCTCTTTTTTTTTTTCTTTCCTACAAAGTTTCCCAATTCCTCCCTCACAATCCCACAGGCTCAAGAAAAAATTCTCAGACCCAAATATTAATTTACCTATTAAGAACAAGGTATTTCGCATTGTATATCACTCTGGAAATCACGTTAACAGCCTTAAATTTACAAGCACTTACGTGCGTGCTCCTACTTACAAGTCTCTCTGAAGAGAAAAATGGTGGTGGTGGCAGCAGGGGGAATGGTTGTTTCATAAATTTGGAAGAAACAGGTAGGAGGAATCCTAGTATCTGTACTATTTAAATTAATTCTTTTTTGCCAAGAGATGGCAAAAACCCCAAACATACAATGATTTTTTTTCCCAACACAGAGCAGCTCTAAAAGGGATAAAGGCTTATTTTTAGAATTAAACTAATGGGGAAAACAGAAATTTTAAATAGCAATATGTAGTTTTTTTAAAAAAACCCCAAGCTACAGCTTGAGAAACACACCTGCTGTTCCAAAGACCTTACCTTTATAGTAAGTTCTTCTATTGTTACTACCACAGTTTGTAACCCTGAGACATGCATCATATTTTCCATGACTAAAGAACACGGCCGTAACACCTGAGTGAAAAATATAATTTGATTATTAAGATAACTCCTGGAATCTAACCTTTTCAAATAGTCTTGTATTTTTTCATCTCATAGGCCAAAGCATAAAACAACATGTTCAGTCTTTCCATAGCATTACTCTCCTTCTTTCCAAATTGCACAAGAGCACAAGTATCCATATTTGCACAAGAGCAATTTAGTACTGGAAGGTTAAAAGTTAGTGAAATAAAAGCTTTTGACATAAGGCTTAAAAAACAGATAAAATACAAACCCAACACAGAGACAGACAGACAATATAGTCAACAATATCCTGAATCCTTAAGAAAACTAAATGCATAAGGAAAGATACCATGTGGGAGATGTACCACACAGGCCACCTTTGTGGCTCAGTGCTCCCTCTTCCAGGAGTGAGTAGATGACGTTCCAGACAACATGCTGATCTGAGTACTCTACTGCAACAAGTAAGCTGGCAAGCAGTAAGTGAAGTTGCAGAGAGGTACTCTTAGTCTTCAACCCCCCCCCCCCAATTTCTTACAAATGCAGTACACAGATTTTAGACAGACTTCTACCTACTGATAAAAAATTCACCTTTACATGGCATACCACAGACACACAGTCCCTTCCTATCTTCATAATAATCAATGATATCAAAACTGAATTTTCTGAGTGCTAGGTATATGCCAATTAGAGGACAGGCCTGTCAACTATTCTCATTACTTTTTTCATTATGAAAAAGAAGTTTTTCTTACTGTAGTAACACTCTTGTCTTGTTTTTCTTTGAGAAAGGCACAGGCCAACACTTTGAAACCCTTCACTTGAGCAGTCATCCTTTGTGCAAGCTTTCCAGATGTCAGAGAAAAGTCACATTGGAAGGAAACCTTTAAGGCAGGGGCATCGGCATTGGTCAAATTAGCAACAAATACAATTTCTGGATCCATGATCACAGCTTTTACCGTCATATTTGGCCGTACAGATATTTCTGTGAAAATAAGTAAAAAGCCCCCTTGAATATAAAAGGTTTGAGGGCATTATTATGTACATAATACCTAAACCACGACATCTGTAAAGGAGGGAAGCGGGAGTAGAAGTCAGTTTTACAGACCTGTTTCTGGCCTGGATTTTCCAGAAGCACCATGCTTTAATTGGAACTGTGCAGACCTTTCAGCTGAGGATGTCGGCATTGACTTAATGAAAAAGCCTGCTACTGTCAACAAAAACTCCATACTGGCACATACATACAGCTTGTCAAGGACAGCAATTACTTCAACTCCATTTTTATCCTGCTTGTAGCTTATATCTATCATAGAACTGTCATTTGTGTCATCTTTCTTGTCTATCATTCTGGAAAACAAATTTAGTAAGAAACACCTCAAACATCATAACACATAGATCTGGAAAAACAAGGATGCATAAGCAGTGCCATTTTTTCTCCCCGTGCCATTTATAAATAAGAATTACAACATAAGCAATCAAGTGTTTCCTCCAAAAGAGTAATATCAATCTACAATTTGTGTGTTACAGTTTTGGAACTACGCAGCACATATGTAGCATGTAACAATCAGACTAACATTTCAGCCCACAGAACACTCTAGCTGAGGCTGGTTGCTCCCTACTCAGCTGTTCTACACAGTTTACTGTAATACTCAAGATTCTTGGGTATATATTTTTTTGTTTTGGATAACACGGAAATCAACATATGAAGGAAATTTGCTTAACATTATCAAAATCATATCATTCATTGGTTTTGTGCCACAGTGTGACAGGTAACAACTGACAGCCCTACTAAGTTCTAGCAATCCCATGTGAAGCAAAGTACAGAACAAGGAAACAGTGTTCCTCACAAGCTGCGTATTTTTTTCATTTCTGATGCACTCAAACTTACCTTGCAGTCACATTCTGAATTCCTTCTCTGAGATCATCCAGGGTACATGCCTTGAGTTTAACATTGATATCCATTGAGCCATCTGAAAACATCTTCACTGATGATGCCATGAGATGCAGTCGGAGTTCACCAAGGCGTAACTTGTTACTATGCAGTGAAATCAGAGGCTTCTACATAATACGAAATAGTACGACTGGTTACCACAGAACAAAGTAATGAGCACGTTTCCCTTGCTGCTAGCCACATGCATTTTGATCCGTGAATTGAAGGATGTGATTAGCTTGTTGCTGTCATCAGTCCTCCAATCACACAAATTAGTCCAAGAAACTCACTGAGAAAACAGAAGAAACAAGCTGGGTTGTACTAAAAGTTGTTTCTTCAACGTTTCCAGTGGTTGTTCAGAATGCATGGCCAAAGGCTAATCCATCCGAATTCTGAACCTCCGATCAGAGGATCCCTCTGCTTCCATCACACTAACTCATTTCAACCAGGACCTCAGCAATAAGTCAAATGGATATCAAGAAGAAATTAAAGTAAAATCCCATTACAGCATGATTCTTCCCTGTGATACTCAACTCACAGAAACTTTAAATAATATACCCCTAGTACAAAAAGCACCACAAATTCCTGCATTATAGTTATTTGAAATGCAAAGCTACCACATGTTCACTATATACCAAGACTTCTAAAGCAAGCACCTTTGCATGTGGACAAAGCATATTAAGTCATAAAAACAAGGCAATATTGCACATCTTTCTCTTCTGTTTTCAGCGCAGGAAGGATGTTCGTTATTGCTCAGACCCAGGGATATGTAAGAGGGAAATATGAGTTACGTATACCTTGGATCTGCTTACTAACTATATAGGCACCATGTATAGTGCCTTTTCCTTTTCCCTTATTGTTCTATTAAACTACTTTTATCTCAACCCATGAGTTGGTTTGGTTTTTCCCCTCCCCTTCTTTTCTCCCTCTTCTCCCTAACCACGGGGCAGGGGGCAGAAGTGAGCGAGCCACTGCATGGTCGTAATCGCTGGCTGAGGTTAAACCATGACAGCTCTATAAGCCAAGCATTACAAAGCCAACACAACTGATGAAACTTTTTGTTTTACTATCCTGAGTTCTGTCCATGTGAGAAGCCTAACTTCCTCACCCCTTCTCTATGGTAAAAACTTTGTCACAAACCTGATTCGTATCACTATTGTAGAGAGTTACTGAAAGTGACTCAAAATTAAAGTCAAATTTAAGCGTTGTATAACATTCCGCAGAAGACTGAAGTGTAGCAACATTTTTTTCTCCAAATGCAAGAGGACCTGTCAGTGAAAAGAAAAGAGTTTCATATTTCTTTAGAACACTGGGGTTGGGGGTGGTTTTCTGGGTTTGGGGTAGAGGCTTTTTGTTGGGTTTTTTTTCCATTTGTTTTTCGGGGTTTTTTTTAATTAAGATCAGAAAGTCACAAAACCAGGAAAGCTCTGGATCAGGAAGACTACTCAGCACAAATCATATTTTTATTTACTCAATATCACTTTGTTCTATTCAATGCCTGCTAAAGTTTTTTGTATGTGCATAAATTCTAATGAATAACTATGTAGCAATTAAGAAAAACAATTTATTTACACACATTGAAGTGCTTCAGATAAATATGTTGTTTGAATTTGCACATAGCCCTCTGTCTAAACTTACTCAGCTTCTGAATGAACATACCCTCACAGAGATCAGATTCATTTGGAACTTTCTCCTTTTTAACTATCTGTGTATCTTCAATGTTCTCTTGCACATTATTTGGCTGGGAAGAAGCTGCTCCAAGGTTTTCAAGTAAAATTTTCATGACAACAGTTAGATCATCTTCACTGAGTGCAATCTGTAAAGTGATAAACCCATAATTTAATTTTTGGTGACAGTATTTCTTTCCAACACAGAACCTTATCTTTATCAATAGTATGCAAACGTTGCGCAGAAAAAACATGCTGCTTCCACCATAAACAAGCTATCTAGTCAAAATGATTCTGGCCAAAACACGCAAAGATCAGCTTTCTAGTCTTGTAAAGGCTCTTTGCCTGCTAAAAATATGAGTGAATGATGGTCATAAACACCTCTTAACAATTCAGTAAACCAGAAACATAACCAGATAGCAACACACAAGAACTACTCATTATACAATATCCAAACTAACAGATCTATAAACTGGACAGTCAAGATGGAAGTCTTTTAACATTCTGTAAAGAACACAAATTGCAAAGAGTTTACAAGCCCCTCAACTAGGCTAAGTACTATTCTGAGAGTATTTGTAACTTTTGATGTAGCGCTGATTTGCCACGATATTACCTGCATTGGTTTTAGGTCTCCTTTGATACCAATTGTTGGGGTTTTATGATACCAAGTTGCTGCTAAATTTCTCTGGACCAGTAAAGTCAAACTCACAGGACACAGAATTTCAGAATCTGGCTGAGAATCTGTGGATATAATGCACCTATATAAAAGACAGTAGAAGCAGCAGAGGAAATATATTTAGTAGTTGCAGAATCCCAAATCATACCATATAATCTAGCAGAATTATGGGCATACTTATTTTTAAATTGATAATAATGTGTGCTTACATGCATTTATACATAGGTATGCACTTAAGATTAACTCGGTTACTGTCCTATTGTTCCTTTCTTTCCAAGAAGTTGTAGAGATTGTTAACATGTGTTCCTATCTAGAAGCACTCCTAAACTCACTTTAGGAGCTGCGTGGTTTGTTTGTTTGTTTGTTTTACTATGTTTTCATTGCTTATCATCTTTAAATAACAGAACAATGCTGAATATGGAACACAGAGCCACTTCCTTTACAAACACTTTTCAACTCAGAGGAAAATTTCATGCATACCTTGATAATTTCAAATGAGTTAGCTGCACATCCATGTTGTCAATGACTGGAGGAAGAGAAGATTCATCAGAAGACACCAGCTTGAATTCATTCTGAACTCTGATTAAGCCAAGATCAGCTACCAAAGCATTATTTGAAGTTGAAGATTCAGGAACAACTATAACTGGAGCTTTCAAGTTGACATCCATTAAGAGGCGGAAGCTCTTTTTAGCAAAGTCTTTCATGCTGGAAGCAGCCATTTCTGCTGCCTGGACAGTGACTGCAGTCAGGGCTTCTTGTGCCGTTTGCAAATTGTTTAGGAAGTTCTGTTGATAGGTAGTGAAAAATGTAAGAGTTTTATGAGAGCAAAAATAAGCCTTGCAAAAAAAGGCAAGCCCCAGACAAAATGTAAGTTTTAGAAAAATAGTACAGCTCTCGCAGAAATATGGAAGTTCTAATTCAACTATGCAAGTATCCAAAGAGAAATAGGTTAAAATCATGCACAAGACATTTCTTACCGATTTAATTTTTAAGATACTGTTAAAGTTATCAACTCCATTAATTACATTTTTTGTCATCCTTCCCCTTACTTTTCATTCTTCTATAAAGACATGCAACCTAAATGACGCTTCTTCAGCACAGTACTTTTATATGCCTATACATCAGCTCACCACAAGGTGCAGCTCAAAGAGATGATTACATTTTATTTTATTAAAAAACTTTTAATGTTAGCAAAAGAACTGAAACTAATGTCTTACCAAGAGAGACATAAAGAACGTATGTAGGTAAATTATTTGTATGCAGCCCACTTTCAGAGACATTTTACCATCCACCCTTGACATATCAGTGTAGGCTTCCCCTTCAGTAGCATCTGGATAAAGTGACATGTGAAATCTAAACACTTCATCTCCCATTATGGAGACAGCCTAGAAGATTAAGTCCATATAGTTAATATTCCTGGGCTGTAATCTGTGATAAAAGTAATTACTGCTTAAATTATCTAACAAGCAATACTTCCACAAGAAGATCAACTGCAACTTATCAGCCATACTTGGACAGATATATGCTAGGCACAAAAGGAAACTGATTCAACTATCTTATGGTACATCTCTTCTCAACTGGTTATCTATAGTCCATTTTATATTTAACCCATGCTACTCAAAATTAAACACATCAATGCAAACATAGTTAAAAAGAATTAAATGTTGAATGGAAGCATGTATTGCTTCCCTCAGATAAAGGAGGTTAACAAAGTTTTGCTTAATATTTGGTGCATTACATCACACAGCGTTACACAACACAGCAACTCAACTACAGTGCTGTCATTAAACAACTTAAAATAACTAAATCTTTTTGTTTCCAATCCGCACAACACATCACCTTTTTATGGATTGATTTCGGATCAACATTTGTAATTACAATGTCCTCAAGTCTGGAGAACACTTTAATCTTTTTAGTTTTCATAGCTACGGATGCATCCATTCCTGATTTGAGAGAAAAGGAAGAAGATAATAAATGCACTTCAACAAATTGCTAAGAAAACCCTTTTGAAAAAAAGCATTATTTATTACTGAATATTAAGAATAAAACTATCTTGGAATCCAGCATTCTACTATGTAACAACCAATGCTAAGCCCAATACAGAAGTCGTGACCTTACTACACATGACAAATTTGCCAGCATAAATCGACTCTAAGGCTAGAGTAAAAATTCTCATATCTATCTAGGACATTAAAAAATGGAAGCTTGTGTTATAAATAACATAGTGCCTTCGTTTCTTTTCATTTTACTCCACTTAAAAATTAATTGCCTTCTTTTTCCAAGTCAAACATTTCCTTCCCTTGCAGACATTTTGGCTATTAAAATACATAACTGCAACCATATCCCTCATTCAAAATGTATTCAAAAATACGTCACAGAAATATCTACAGGGCACACTCAAGCCTTTCAGAAGCGAATGGAGAGGAGCAACATGTTTCTTGTTACAACCAACTAATCTAATATTTAAATTAAAAGCCCTTACCTTGTATTCTAATGTCTGCAATATTACAGGTCTGATCACAGACTGCAATATTGAATGCATTTAGCTTTGCAGTGAGTTTTAATTCATAGGTATCATCATGGGCTGCATTACTAGACACTGGATAGGAAACAAGAGAGACACACAAGAACTTCATTGTAAGTCATTTTTTTAAAACAAATGTTAGATTAATCGTTTTGTACATACATGAACTATTCAGAAAGCAACCTGCAGTTATTCCCTAAAACTTACTGCTAATTAAAGACTTATGTCTTGACTAATGATTAACACAGGTTTCTTCCGGCACAAGAGTCACTGACTAACACCGGCAAACAGCAATCAAGATGGTTTTTTCATTGATATCCAGTTTTCATGCAACAGTATGCTCAATACAGTATACATTTCGTTATTTGAAACACTATCTCACATGAGAAACGCTCCTTTCTGTATAGACTAAGAATGCAAATTTAGGCATATTAAGTAAAAAAAGTTTCTGCCACAAAATTGAAGATGGCAGGACACAAAATGTAACAGTCAGCCACTGTAAACTCAGTCACACTAGATTTAGGATTAGAAAACTTTGTATTTCCCAAACAACACTACAAACACAAGAATCAACCACACAGGACCTCCTGAAATATTCTTAAGGAGCTTCCATACAAAAACTCAAACTATTTCAAGGTTACAGATACCAATTATTAAAATAAGCACAAAACTCTTCAGTTCAGCACTTTGCTTGGCTTCCCCAGGGCTTGAGAATGTTTATTTTCAGCAATGTAAGTACTCTTTAGAGCCTTCAGACTGGAAAGCAAGAAAGTTGTGACACTGATGCTTTGGAGAGGCTTTGGTATTGTTCACTGTAACATGATTTGTTTGACTTTTATTATAACTGTCAGACCACTACCTAGGAAAAAGTTATATTGAGTAAGGATAATTTGTAAAATTAAGCAGCAGCAAAAATATATGGCTCTTTTTTAATGAGATGATTTTCTCCCCACATACAGTTGCGAGACTGTGATGCTGTCACCTGAAATGGTATCCTTTGAAACCAAAGGCTAGACGCTGTTAAGCCACAAAAGTATGGCCTTTCCAATACTGCATTACCTAGTCTAAAAGTACTTCCTTTTTCTTGTTCTTTTATTTGAGGCTTTTGGTTCGATGCTTTATCAGTACTGGGAAGACCACCTGATGGAACACTGAATGTGAGAAAACTCATGATGGAAAGCAAAGCCTCTGTGTGAAGTACTACATCCAAACATGAAAAGATGACCTAAAAGGAGGGCAAGGAGACAAAGCAACATTGTTATTCAGCAGCAGTTCTTTGCATAACAACTCAGAGTTACTGTCAAAGCTTTGAGAAAAAAGTGCCTTGCTCAATTTCACAAGTATCTCAGCCTTCTGTCTCCTTCAACTTAGCACCACACAAGCTCCAGAACAGATGAGGGAGCTATGGAAGGGAAGTTTAAAACAGCTACACAAGAACTGTGCCAATCTAAACCCCGATACTTTATGTGGTTATGCTTTTTCAGTAAGCTATCTTCATTCTGCTGCGTTTCATTGTGGACTACTGAGCACTTTGGTTTACATCTTCAGAACGACATACAGAGATATTTTAGTAGGCATGATGAAACCAAACAAGATTAAAAAAATTGCAATCAGAACAGAAAGTAAATGAGTAGCAACTACTCGAGCCAATATTACTTAGTGAAACCTAGCACCAGCTAGTCGACATTTCCTAGCTTAAAGCAACTCTTGCTAAATGCTGGTTTTATTGATGCATTAAGGGATGTCAGCTTTCTTCACTCTAAAGTAGTCCAGCCACTTCAAATTCTGCATGTGGCTGCCAAGAAGCAAGTTCCACCCACCATTACTACTTGAAAGGAAACATTTTAAAAGCAAAATGACCTGCTTACTTCCAAAGTCATTGAAACCATGAAAAACTACATATGAGTAGTTGCTTTCTGGTGAAATACAAAAAGGAGTGATTGAACAGAAGACCTCTGAGAATCCTTGTTTGCAATTTCACCTCACACCTCAATTTCATTGTTACGAACTTTCAAGCTCTGAAACACGAGGTCTTTGTTTCACATGTTGCTAAATGTCTCACTCCAGAAATAAAACACATCCTACAGGCCTCAGTTAGAAATACATCCTTATAAATTTTTAACTAGAAGCTGTACATTTTTAGCCAGTTAAAAGATTAATACATTAAATACTCCTGTAAAAATATAAAGCAGTAAGCTTTAAAGATGAGAGAGTTAGGGGTTTGGATTTTGGTTGTGGGTTGGGTTTTTTTTAAATCTTCAATGAGAAGAGAAAAAGCGGGCAACTAACAAGTTTACATAACTGTTACTATTTGAGAAGCTTAAAAAAGATTAAATACATCCAATACTTACATTGATGTTTTGCTTGGTGTTTTTGTAAGTAGTAACAAAATCTGGTCCATCAGCATCAGCCTAAGGAAGAAAAAAAGCCCAAGCACACAGTCAGTCTCTATTGGGTTAACTACATTCATTAACCGAATTGACTGAATTAATTGAATTTACGACACACACAAGGATTATTCCCATTGCGAAATAAAACAAAGGAAATGGTGAAGCCTGAAGAAACAAGTTCTCTAAATAAACCACATGATCAAGGCAACAAGAATGGGGTACTCGCTATACTCTGCTCAGTGACATTCTATAGCACATATTTTGTGAAAGTTCAACTGGCCATTTACAAAACTTGCTTTTACCTAGGTTCCATTTACTCTGGATCAATATATGCTTAGTACTTTGTCAGAACAAATTAACTTTGTTTTCCTCTATAAAAATTATGTCCTTATAGACAGGAGTATGAGTAGTCCACTGATTCTAGAACTTATTAAATTCCCAGGTATTTGTGCAATTTTTGAAGGGCTTTTTTTTTTTCTAATAAAAACTCAAAATCTGTAGCTACCAACATACCACTCCTCAAATGCTAGTTCTACCACCTGTAGAGAGACACCTATCGCTTTCATAGGCAAAGACTATCTCACCTGTTAAGTTTCACAAAGGCACTAATCTGAATTTTTCAGAGAAGAATGCATACAAACGTTTGGCTTCACCAGTGATTTCAGTAATTGTGTTGACTTATGAAGCAAGTCCTATCTGGAAGCAGTGGTGAGTGAAATGAAATGGTCAATTGAAAAACAGGTATTTGGGAGAAGACCTAGGTAAGTTTTAGATACAAATTCTACAGGTTTTAAAACAAGCCAAAAAAAAAAAAAATCTAAGTATGGAAGCCTGATTTTACACCCCATATAATCTTGGTTAAAAAGTATTGAAACCTTGATGTATTCCATTTTCAGAAGATGGTCATCTGTTTCACTTGAAGAGTTAATAATGCAAAGAGGATCTCCTTTTGAGTCTGCGAATAAAGAAATAGAACTGTGAAGTATTTCCACTCACAAGCTTTACTTCACCTATGAAATGCCCCCATGCTAATTCTCATTTATTATACTAGTTATATACTGTTCTTGCTAAATAGGGAAGGTAAACATCTCTCTTCACTGAGAAACTGCAGATTAAGCATGACCTTGTAAAAAGCTGTATTCACTCTTTTTTTAAAATTAAACTCATCAAAATTAGCTTATCTTGGTCCTGAACGAAGATTCAAAATTGGGAATTTACTTGCATTTCTGTAATTAGTTTTGCATTCCTATTTCTACGTTTTTATATTCAAAATCATGCTTTTCTACATTGAATACATGGCTATTTCAGTTATTACTTCAGCATCCCTTTGAACTGTTACCTGACCAACGAAGGGAGCACACTGGATTTCCAGTGCTGCCAGAATTGGTCATAAAGCACAGATTTAGAAGCTCATCAAAACACTCTGAACAGATTGAGTACTTCTCAGGAATGAGCATTCTACTCAAAGTAGGCAACTAAGTCAAATAAATTAACTCAAGCTATCTCTAGCAACAGGACTAGAACTTGGTACCAGGTAAAACAGATTAATTAAGTGCATCATTAAGTGAATTTGGAATGTAATCTCCTGGCCTTTTTTTATTCTGGATAATTATTATTATTTTTGACCATGCTATCCTCTTGCTACAAAAGCTGATTGCACGCACTGTACTGACTGCATTACCAGTTTTCTAGAAGACTTACCACTTATTTCAATGCATTTCATAATAATTTTTTTCAGATACGCTGCTGCAGTCAATTCGTGATTTCTAATTTTGGTTTCGGTTCCAAGCTGTAGCACAGTTAGAATATGTAACGGATATCTCTCCTTCTGAACCTGCTTCATCAAGGTTATTACAACCTTGAATATAGAAAGGGAAATAAATTCACTATTTCAGTAAAGCAGTCCAGGTATTATGGCATGCAGTTATAACTGGGCATTATCTTCTCAGCTAAGCTTCAAAATCAGTATTAATCTATAAATTTTACGTTTTTACAAAGAGAAACTATGCCAGTGTTTCCCCTCTTTCCTCTCCGTTCCTCCTGGCCAAGCAACCAATCACGTCTTAAATCCTTCAACAATGAAACAAAAATCTTAAGTCTATTATATTGGCTAGAATTTAATTTTGTTGGCCTAGCAGTACCTTGTCAAGCTATGCTTTAGTTTCATAGTCAGACACTACACAGTGCTACATACAGAGTCGGAATATGGAAAAAAAAGTTACTATAAATCATACTGGTCTGGAAGGAAGGGCAGCAGAGAACACATAGCAACAACAATCAATATTTGAATACCTGATGCTATGCAAATAATAAAGGACACAAACATTTCAACATTACAGTTCTTCACGTATAGAAGATTTTAAGCATTACACTGATGAGAATCTCGAAAATGAGAACAAACTTGTGCTTCTAAATGTAGCTTAAAATTAAAGTAGAAGAACTAGACATAGTTATTAATGAACAATGTTAATTTCAATGCAATTATTTCACAAGGCAATTATCTTCCATTCTTGGGGAATAAAAATAGTGCCTCAACCTAACCACTTGTCACACAAGGAATTTAAAGAATTCAAGTTTCACAGAATCACAGAGTTTCAGAGTTGGAAGGGACCTCTAGAGATCATCTAGTCCAACTCTCCTGCTGAAGCAGGATTCCTCAGAGCACATCACTCAGGGCTGCATCCAGACGGGGCTTGAAAGTCTTCAGAGAAGGGGACTCCACACCCTCCCTGGGCAGCCTGTCCCAAAGTTTGTCAATACTTTGTCTGCATCGTTATGAAGCATACTCTTTGTACAGTAACAAATTAGCATTTTATCATTTATCACCCAACACATACAGTCCACAGACAACGTGGAGACTACCTTAGTAAAAATGTCCATGTGAAGCATGTGTCAAACTGTATTAAATAAGACAGAATTGTTCATAAGATACATGAAATCATAAAACATAGAGCACTACAGGCTAGTCTGTAATATGCATCAGTCCTACCGTTAAAAATTCTTCACGGCCAAGACAGCAAATCTGAAAGTTAGAAGCTGCCAAAAGTACTAGTGACACATGTTGGATAACTACATGCTGTTTGTCAACTGGTACCTCATCAGCCAATTGCAACTGGTTCTGCAAAAGCTGAGAAAACCCCAAACCTGGAATGGTATCAACTTGCTACTCCTCTACACTTCAGCTGTGGGACAAGTACTTCTAGGGTCCTTAAAACTAAGTTTTCTTATATGATTTCATATCACTCACACAGAATACGCTTCCCTGGTGGCTGGGGATAGGAGGAAGTTTCTAATCTTTGAACGCAACTGTCACTCAGCAATAGAATAATTTTGGGTTTGAAGGAGGGTTTTTTTCCTGTCTAAAAAATAGGAATCCAGATTTTGTACTGGACAAAAACATCAAATAGATTTTGTGAAATAGAAATCACACACAAAAAGCCCAACAAAAAACCCAAATCAGTTACTTAAAGTAACCTGCATACCTAAGCCATTTGGTCTGACTCTTGAGAAAATGAAAGGACATGCTGAGCTCTTCACATTGAAGTATCACAGACATCTTCAGAGAAAAAAACCATGCTTAACTAATTTCTTATGCATAAGTAGCTTTGTTAATTGATTGACTGTGCATTTTCCCAGCACTTCACCTACAACCTAACCTTCAGACTCAGTATCTCTAAAGGAAAAATACTAGTTCTAGCAAAATTATTTCAGCTGGTTTGTTACTAAGGGAATCACATGCAGTTTTATGAAGGATTAAGGCCACTAGGTGAACACAGAACATCAAAAAGCAGTCTAGTTTTCCCTGTTTGATGTATGGCGTATGTTAAATATTCTATAAATGTAATCTCACATAATACAGACAAAATAAAACAGATAAACAATCTGGGTTCTGGGGGGTTTTTTTGTTTTCTTTTTGTTGCTAGGTGCCATCTTCTTCAAACAGTTAAAACCGACTTTATAGCCCACACTTTTAAGAAACAGACTTGAGTACCCTATGCAGTAACAATAAATTTTACAAATGGATACATACCTCTTTGATTTCAAAATTAAGTAGTATATTGATTACATCTTCATTTAATGTTCCTTTTCTCTTTTCAGGCAGCATTCCTTCTGGAACACTCTTATCCTGTGTCAAGAACGATTTCTCCATTTCCTTTGTTTTACCTGAAGCATTCAATATATTGGTTAGCTTTTGAAGTTGCCACCATTTGTTTAAGAAACATATCCAATTCTTTTATTCATTTAGATGGCTTACATTCACCTAAGATAAGCTAACAACATTTTCACAAGCAGAGCCTTTAACTTCAGAACATGCAAAGGAAATAGAAACATGTTCTGGCAACAAGACGACTCTGACAACTTGATACCTCGCTAGTTCAGTGAAAATATAGCTAACATGATTACCAAATTGTCTTCTAATGTTTCCACTTTTTAAAGTATTAAAGTATGAACACTGCTCTTGCAAAATTAAAAAGAGTTCATCACTTACACATCATACTCTCAGATCTAAGTTTGCTTTCCAGATAATAAATGCTTTTCATTATTCCTTAAAGCTAACACACTTAATATTCATGACAAACAAATTCCATCTCTGACCTTCCTTCTGCAGTACTGATTTGGCATGACTTTGTTTTTCTTCTGCTTCACCAAGGTTTTCCGTCAACACTTTGAGAAAGACACTCAGATCTTCTTGACTTAAGACAACCTACAAAATTGCACATCACAGTTCTCAGAAAAAACAAATTGAATGTACACAGCAGTTTGGATGTTTTACACGACACTTTCAAACCTCTACATTCACACAGGTAGGCTAAACCCTGCTGGCATCCCTGAAACTCACTACACAGCTACTAGAAATTTGCATCTTGTTGCATCTTTGTGTCCAGAAATAACGTAAAGGTTAGCCTTGCATTAATATTATCACAAGCTTCTCACCACCTTCTTTTCACAGGACTTACATTCATTGTATCCAGATACCCTGTGATCTCCAATACTGGTAATTTGTGAAACCAAGCTGCAGACAGATTTCGTTTCACAGACAGGCTTAAATTAATAGGGTGAAGTATCTGAATGTCTGGATGTGATAAACCTGTCTCCATAGTGGTCCTTAAAACAAAGGGGAAAAAACAAAACAAAACATATGGTGGGCAAGTTAGAAGTTAACTCATATGTTACGCTTTCAAAGTAGCATCTTAAAATCTCAAATGTATTATCTCTTTAGGCTTAAACAGCTTCCTGAGCAGAACAGTATCTTATTTTACTACTGATGTATTTGCCCTTAAGATAACAGGTTAGTATTTTAACACCGAATATTTGACACTGCCACTAACCACGGTTTCTAAGCAAGCAGACTCATATCCTATAGATTATTAATATTATGAAATAGCTAAGTGCACTTTACCTAGACAGTTTCAGCTTTGTCAGCTGCACATCCATTTTGTCAATGACTGGAGGGAGCGAACTGCCTTCTGGAGACACCAAAGTGAATTGGTTCTGAACCTTAATCAAGCCAAGATCTATTACTATGGCATTGGGGGAAACCGAGGACTGAGGAATGACAATAACTGGTGCTTTCAAGTGAATGTCCATTGCAAGTCGAAAACTCCTTTGAGCCAGATCTTTTACACTGGTAGCAGCCTTTTCTGCAGCTTGGACTGTAGCAGCACTCAGTGCCTCCTTAGCTGTCTGAAAGTTGTTCAAGAAGGTCTGGAATAAGCAGTTGAAAAGGAAAGAGAAATGTCTGTAAACAGGCTTTTAATCTAAATTACTCTCTCATTTTACAACATCAACCACAACCAACATCAAACACCAGTTATGCTGCTTACAGTGTAAAATTTTTCCTGGGGAAAGATAACTGAGTGCCTGCTGTGATGACCTCTAATAGAGGGTCAAAAATGTACTAACCAGTACAATCCACTCATTTTAAACCCATCTCCCATTTTTCTTTCTTCATTGCACTCCTTTCTTTATTCATACAAGATTCCTTTACCTCACTAGCTTTTGGGGGACGCATTTTTTTTAGACCCTCTCTTTGCCCCCAGTAAATACACATTCCTATTAAAGCCAGCACTGAATGACAGAAATCCCACTGGTGCTTTATTGAAAAAGCCAACATTAGGATACTCGATGAAGGCACAAATATTTACAGGGATTAATTTGCAGTCCTCATAGCATCTAACCCTGAAGAAAGTTTTGCCTCTAATGTTAGCTTAGGTAGGTTTGCAATGAACTCAGGTTTTTGCCAGAGTGGAGAGTGCAGTGAACACAAAAAACTCAAAATACCTTAACAGCACCGAGCTTTTCTCTGTTTCCAAAGCAGAGGATGGGAAGTGACCCGCTTGCATGGTGTTAGTTTTTTGAAATTCAAGTCAGTTAAGCCTTAAAGTTTTTCAATAGTACACACGAAAAATTAAGCCTATCCTTTCTTTCAGAAATTTAAGTTACCCCTTGTACCGAGGGCACAAACAAGGAAGACTAATTTGAGAACACAGCAGAAAAATACGAAGGAAAAAAAAAGACTTACCAGAAGAGACATAAGAAATTTGTGAAGGTATACTATTTGAATACAGCCTACTTTCAAAGATACGGTACCATCCACTTTTGACATGTCAGTGTAGGCTTCTCCCTCAGTAGCATATGGATCTAATGTCAGATTGAAACTGAAAACTTCATCTCCTACTATAGACACAGCCTAGAAAGAGAGAGTACCACCAGCCATCAGCAGCTTCTAAAAAGGTACAAAAGGTACTTAACACAAAGAAGAACTAAATACATTGTCAACTTATCAGATGTACAAGTTAGATTTTTTTAAAAAAAAAATCTTTTTGGACATCCATTCTTCTAATACGGAAACTATGCTTTACCACGTATAATTTGAAAAGAGGTATTCATGACAAATTAAATATTTTACAAAGAGTGGAATAAGAATACGTATTACATTTAATTTTTATACACACAAAACTAACCAAGAATCAAGTAAAACTTAAAATCTTGTAGTTGAGTACTTTTTTATGAAGGGTCCTTGAATCAACATCTGTGACAATTATGTCTCTAAGTCGGGCAAAGAATACAGTGTGACTCGGTTGAAGGAGAAGAGATGAGTCAAGACCTGTAAAGCATAAAGAGAGAAACAGCAGCATTGCATAACAGAAGTTCACACTCATTTTCAGGGTGGGAACAGAGGGCGCCAGTAGGGGAGGTGAGAAAAGATGCTGAAACATACATTCTAACAATCAATTATTTTGTTAATAGGTTGCTAAATTCAGCGAAGATTTAAAATACCCACAAAAAAAAAATACCTAAACATACTTGATTCTCACTTCTGTTTCCAAATGAAATAAGTCAGTTACCACATCCCTTGCTGAAGGAACTTTAATAAAAGAGTTCTATTCAATCCAAGGCATTTTAGTCTCCCTGTATCCAAATCAGAATAATTAGAAGTAATCCCTCAACTACCATAACTTCTCAAAAAAAGGAAAAAAAGTATTGTAAGTTCTGGAAATAGAGACTTTTTGCGTGTTATGAGTCAGACACAGAAGATAAGTTTATTGCCTACAGTTCAAACTCAAGTCCATAAACCATGCTGTCTGCTATTAAGCTTGGAGAATGTGACCCTACTACAGCTTTGAACAAAATGTAAGAGAAAAAATTCTGATTTCTCAGTATCAATCATCTCTGGAAAGAAACGAGCTACTAATAATAGAGAAATATTCCAGAAATACCTCATCTCTTAATAACCAAGCTACTGAGTTAGTTTACTAAAATTTTCTATCAAAAAAAAATGTTACTGTACTGTATTTGAATACAACACTTTTGCATACAAAGTCTTGTGAGAATGCATCATCTGATTTAGAGATGGGTACAAGCAAAGCACTTTTTATGAACTGTATTACATTATCTTGTATATCACACTTTCGTAAATATCCATACTAATAGAGAGTTTTGGCAGCTATTAGGATGGCAGCTATCACCAAACTTGGAAGTGAAACTCCCTCCATGTGAATTTTGACAGCCCCTTTGAAGGGTAAAAACGAATCAAGAAAACAAAAGCAAAACAATAAACCCAAACAATCTCTAAGAGTTCAAAACCAAAGAAAACAATTTTAAGGTGTTTGGGGTTTCTTTATCCTAAATGATTCTGGTACAGCAGAAAAATAGCCAAAGACTAGTACAACATGAAAAGCCATCCATAAACAAACTCCTTCAAAACATGAACCTAATTACCTGAATAATAATGTATCATGCTTTTCTAGCTGGAAGCCAAAAGGTTGGGACAGACTAGAAGACTGACTTTGAAAATAATGCCACAAGTCATGTTTGTGCCAATAACAACAAAAAAAGAAGTCAGATGCTGAAAATATATACCTTCATTATCTTTTAGTCTAAATATTAGCAGCTGCTTTGAAACTAAACTACTAGATCAGCTACTACTAACAAAAAATTTCATACCTTGTATCTTGATCTCTGCAATGTTCTTTTTTTCATCACAAATATTTAAACAGAAGGCATCCAGCTTGGCAAAAAGCTTGAAGTCAAAGACATCCTTATCCTTGGAAGGTCTAGCCACTAGAAACGAGAGGGGGGTGGATTTTCAAGATACATATAATTCATATTTTCACTTAAACTCCTGAGAGTATTTGAGGGTTGTTTCAGTCTAAGGGGGTTTTTTTGGCATTCAGATAACTTAGTTTTGTTTCCTATAGTTTCTTTCATCAGCTCTACCATGATTAAGTCTTTAACACGCTATTGTAGAGCAAGAAGTCCTCCTCCGAAGGAGGATTCTACTGACAAGAGTAAAACATGTCAGCATTTGTTTGCAATTCTATGCCTGATATTCCTTGCATCTACTGATAACTGTCTATTGGAACCATTTTACTTTTTCTAAATGAATGGTAATTGCTGGGTTAAGAGGAAATAAATTGCAGAGTCTACTTATTTTTAACATTAAGTTAACTCAATAGTTCAACAGTAGTGTTTTTTTCAGGTTATCTAATATTTTCTATTCCGATAGCCTAATATAGGAAGTTTTCTCTTAACCGTCAAGCTTAAAAGAAATGGCAAACCTTAGAAGCCTATTTTAGGCAGCCAACACCCAGGTTTTACGAGAGCAAGTGCTAAGGAGAATGAGGTGAAGCCACACACAAGGGTCAAAAACTGTCTATGGAGGAAAGACCAGACGCCTGAAGACCTCACTGATGGTCTGCACCTTCACTAACCAAGCATAGAAAGTGTTAATCCAAGAGCTCAGGTATTTATGGGTTTTGTTAAATTGTACACAGCAGCACCTTCTTTTTCAGCTTGCAAATTGAAACCCAGGCCATTTAAAATTACTAGTGATTCTGAACATTGTTCTCTAGATACCTCATTTCCAGCTCACCCAATAACTGCTTGAGTTTTGCACTTACTATGAAAGACAGTGCAGCTGCTCCCCTCTGAGCCTATTTTGATGTAAATTCATTTTTTGTTTCAGTGCTACAGGAACAGCAAGATTTTCACGAGGCTAGCAAAACACTGAACTACTTTTTTTTGAAAGTACATTTAAATTGCCTAGATCAATAACACAGCATTATCAAAGTACTATTTATCTCCTTTATTTTACCCCAAACACTAAGATCATGCTGCTGTTTGAGTCCTCTCAAATTCAAGTCTATTCACAAAATGGTAATGAAACACAAGAATAGAAAGCTCACCTGAAGACACCTTTTATAATCATAATCATTGTTTTACGTAATTATTTTTTTTTAAATCAGTCCTTCAGCCTGGTGAGCTACTTACACGAGCTTTGATCTTCACCCCACACCACAAAGCTCATCAGATTTCTCTGGATTTGGTTTTGCCAGCACTGAACACATACTTTCAAAACCATCTTTTTGACCAATGCAACTTTACCTTTCTTCAATCTAGTGTCATCATCTTGCTTTTCATCTTTAGTTGGTGTCTCTCCACTACTTTCACTGCCTGATGGACTAATAGCTGTTAGAAAACTGACAGCAGACATAAGGGCCTCTGTATGCAGTAGAAGGTTCAATGATGAAAATGCTACCTGTTGAAAACACAAGATTCTGTGAGACTAAAAAATTACTTACTACAAGAGTTGGACTGAGGTGCAAAAGCACCCAATGGAATATAACAATTTCTTAGGAACAGAAAAGCTGCATGTGGTATCAGCAACAGCTCATAAAGGAAAAAGCTTTCTGTGAAGCAGAAAAGTGGTAAGCTTAGAAAATAAGAAAACCTAGAAACACCACAACAGCTGTGAAGAATTAGAACATACTCCCCTCTAGCCTCCCCCCACCAGGGGAAAAAAAAAAAACAAGGAAAGAAATGGATTTAGACTTCTTAGTAAATTTAGCCAACAGAGTGCTGATTATGCCACGCTCACAATGCAAACAGATCATTTGACAGGAAAGGGGAAGAATTCCAGACCTCACTCCATTTTCCCATACTGGGCATTTGAACTTCATGATCTCATATGCATGAGAAGATGCATTCTTATGTTTTTTTGAAATTTATTCACATGAGCTAGCTAAACAGGCTTTTTTGTCATAGTTAGCACTAACATACTGGTCTTCTTATATTAAATTTTAGAATAACTTCCAAGTATGTTATAACTTAATATTTCCCTGCTGCAAGGCCACGGTTAGAAGGAAACAGGAAAGACAAGACACCCTTATTTATTCCTCCCTTCTAAGCAAGCAAACAAAAAGAAAATAAGCAATAAAACCAGGAAGCACTCACTTGAATCATCTGTTCAGTGTTGTCAAAATTTGTCTGAAAGTGTGGCCCATTTCTATCAGCCTGAAAATAATGATTCACATGAAGGTTATATTAATTCCAACCAGTCCCTGTGCTTTTCAGAAGACATAAAACAATCCACTAACTCCGAATAGCAGGTTTAAGACTTGAATATTTAGAAGTCCTTTAAAAATGAATTTTAAAAGCTTTATGTATACCTTGATATATTCCACCTTCAGAAGGTCTAAGCCAGGTTTATCTGAGGAACTAATTAGATGAATGGGTGCTTTTTTACCTGTAACATATCACATGGAATACACAAGAGTTAGGGTAATTTCCATTCTTTCAGAGAATCAAAGAATTTGTGCCTTTAAGATGGGGATTAACTTACAACACCACTTGTTAAAATACATAGCACCACCAAATATGAATCACTGGTTTCTCTTTGTTAAGTCCAAACCGGCAAGTCTGTACCCCTTCTCCATCCAAAGATTGAGTAGTAAGCTATTTATTTATCTAATAAGCATTACGGTGGGAGTCCAGAGCTTATCACCTGTACCAGTGGGACAAGCACTGCTGATGGACAGACCCATGCTAAGCACTGTAACTGGGTAACCAGAACAATGTTTAGATTTCAGAGCTCACGCAAACAGGAGAGCCACAGTTTCAGACTAACTGCTATACATACACAGACAATAGTACACTTCTCTTCCATTGCTTATTACCTCCGGTTTCATAGTAATCCAAGCTTATTTTCTTTAAATAAGATACAGCTGCTAAATTATAGGTTCTGACAGTAGCTTCTGTCCCAAGATGCATCACATCAAATACAAGTACTGTTTCCTCAGATTTCTTTTGCCTGGTGAGTTCTACCAAAACCTGGATGAACAAGAAATACACAGTTATACCATCTTTTCACATGTTGTATTCTCACCATTCAAACCAACAATGAAAAAAGCGCAAAATTAATGCCTTGTCTGCTTTACTGGAAGTATTATTTTTATTACAGAGTTAAAGTGTAAAAATAGAAAAAGTGATTGTTTGATGTTGAGAGATATAAATATCAGAAATATTTGGGGATTTGCACTTTGCAAGTGACCTGCTTGGGTATTTACTTTGTTCTTCCAGGGCAAATTTTCCAGCTCCCACTCCCAGATTATAACTTGGTTCTATTATTTTCTACCAAAAATATTCCAATAAGGGTTTTTTTTGCTGATTTTTTTTTATTTATACATACTTCATCTGTGTGTACATGTTTTATTTATACACATACCATATATAAAAAAAATTATATGCATACCATACATGAATTACTGAAACATAGAACTATGTATGCATATACATGAGTATTTTTTTGTTTAGTGGCTATATTTTTGCATCCACTACCTCTGGAGAACACTAGTAATAGAATACTGGATTTTTTTTTTTTTTAATATTCTTTATATAGAAGGTAAAAGTAGAATGAAATAGAAATACCTCTTTAATTTCAAACTTCAGCTGAAGATCTGTCAGTTCCTCTTTAGCAAGTTCCTTATTTGTTATTTCTTCTCCTTTAACAAGTGACCTGTCAGTTGGTTCAGAACTTTCCTCAAAATCAAAATATTCTTCTTCAGAGTCTAAAAAATAGAAATTATTTCCTCCTCAGTAAACTCCTTACAGAAACAGGGGTAAATATTCCACACTCTCTTTCCCATTCCGATGAGATTTTAAACTGTATGAGCAGTTACAACCTACTTTTTAGATCTATACTGCTTTCTTACCCATTGGATGAAAAGCAAAGAAAATTAAAGCCCTATTAAGGAAATCACTAGAGTTTAGCTGCATCATTCAAAAACACATATAAGGAAAACCAGTTGAAAAGTAAGCTGCAGGAAACAAGTTCCACAGGTTCCACTGTAGGAAAGTTCTTCTCTAGAACAGCCACAGAAGTAAATGCTCAAATCTGCAGCATCAATACAGTAACATCCCATTTGTTATTCCAGTTCTGCATTTTCAGAAAAAGGAGCGCTTTGCTAATATGAAATGCTCAGGACAATACACGTTATGTTTGTAACAGTCTATTTTTGCCTCATGTTGGCTGCTTAATACAAGTGTACACATCCTTTAGACTTGTCATCTTTTCTATGTGCCCACCCCAAAGTATGTGTCCTGAACTGCAGCAGCAGCAGATGATTCGAATTTGGCTAAATCCATTTTTAGATTTTAGTAAATTCTCAAGTAACAGGTTCGTCAATACCCTCTGCTAAAAGATGCCTCACGACATCTGAATAATTAAGTTTACTAATGACATCCTAATACGGTTGTTATTAATGGCTCACATTTGAAGAGGCTGCTTATGCATAATATTAATTAATCCCCAATAATATTTTTTTCTTTTTTAAAAAAGCAAGTTTTATATTCTGAGGTAGGATCAACATCTTAATCAAATCTTCTTGTGCACTTGAAGTTAGGGATGATCAATCATACTCATCTCTGCTGTCCTTATAACACATTTTAAGATCAATAGCAGCCTGAAAATGCTAGCTGTTCCCTAAAGTATGGCCTTCTACTTTTACAAATGGCTATCTGTAGCTTCTTACCTGACACTATTTCTGCTAACAACTGGGGGGTGTTAAGTAATCCTTTACTAACAACAGGAATTGCAGGAATAGCTCGTACCTAGAGGGAGGAAAAAAAGAAAAAATAAAATCANTTACAGTCAGCTTACCTTTGTGCTTGGAATTGACACAGATGACTTCTGAGGCAGAGGAATGCTATCAATCAGATCAAAAATTGCCTTGATTTTCTGGTCAGAAAGTTTGACATGCACCAAAGGAAGTCCTCCTGACACTTTAAACCTTTTTAAAAATCAAATTGGTTAAACTCCAGTACATACCAATTCTTGATTTTATTCTTACCAATACCTATACTTCTATATAAAGATCACATCACGGCAAAGCTAGTGATTCTGTATTAAAAACAGGGTTTGGATGCAGTTTAAACAATATATTTATTAACCAGTGAAGGTGAGCAGGGAATTACTAGCCAAAAACGCTTTTGTAAAAAGTAGTAAGCTACTTCTATTTCTTAAGTTAATACCTTCAAATTATAAAGTGTAATTGAACTTTTGGAGAAAATAGAATTTTCTTTTCTGTAAGTACACAGTAATTAAAGAGAAGTCATTTCAACATTAATATATTACTTTGCCATCCTGGTATCTCTCTCCACCATCGATTTTGCCAGCTGTACATGTATATCCATAGGCTGTAATATGTGTAAAGTTGATGGATGTTGAAAACGAGCCTTCTTCCAGTCTTCACCTGCAAATGTTCAGTAAATTTAGATGGAAAAAACATCGCTTCCTAATTGATTTAATTAAGGTATAATTAAAGTAATCAAATGGCATCACTAGGAAAGGATAAAGAACGCACTCACAAAGTAGAAAAACTTTTGGGTAAAGGGTTTTTGAACCTATTTTCAGTAGTTCTTAACAATATATTGCCATAGCAGCCTTAAGCCCAATTCTACACTAAGAAATGCATTTTAATATAGAACCCTATTAAAAAAAATGGATATATATATGGATAGATAAATACAAAACAGTAAGCTAGCATTTTGTTGACTGCACAAACTTATATCCAAATTAATTATTATGCCAAATTTACCTGTGTTTTCCTGTACATGATGGAAAACATAATAATTCTATACATGTACCTTGCTTTCTAGTGTGAAAGGAAAGAGGTGACACACAAGTCCAAACAAAAAGTAAGCAGCTGTTTGAAGAGAAACTAATTTTTTTCCACAGTTTAATACCATACATCTATCTTTTAGTTAACTACTGGGTTTGGTTTGCCTTTTTTCTTTAAAAAACATATTTATGTATTACAAGTAGGTAGCCTTTATCAACCTTCTGAGTAAACAGTAACTATGTTGTTTTGTTACCTGTTCTTCCAAAAAGAAGTTGCACATTTTTTATTTCCACATCAAACTTGTCATAAGCTTTGTCCATAATCTCCTCTAAAGACGAAAAGCTAGAAGCTTGACTACTGCCTTGATTTATGCTGTTCAGCTAAACACAGAAAGGATAAGATAAAGTTAAGTCCAAAACTTACATACATGTGCTATTAATTCTAGTGACGATGAAAAAGATTATTCACAGGAGTTTATGATTGACATTTGGACTCTTACAAAGACATCTTGATTCATTTCACACTTCACTTACCAAGAATAGGTAGATTTTATTTTTATTACTTCTATCAATCTACTCAATTCAAGTTATGCAAAAAGAATTTTTATTTTTAGTTTACAAGTTTACTGCTGGAGTACAACTAAAATAAATATTTAATCAGTGAGCTAAAATCAGTTAAATTATTGTAATCTTTCAATTTTATAGGAACAAGAGAATCAACTTGCAACGTCAAGAGAAAAATTATATTCTCTTTTATTAATAAAAGCCTATCATTTTGCAAAAAAGAAACAAAAGTTCATATGTTTTGCTGAAGAAATGAAAGGTACTAAATGATAAGCTATTACAATCAGGATTACAAAATGAAAATGTTTCCTGGGGAGATTAACTAGTACAAGTGTATCAAAGACAACCTAACAGCCCTGAACATTGATCCAATTGCTGACCCAAATTTATTTGGTAAAAAATACTGTAAGTTAAAACACATTCACACAGATTAACATCTTTGCCTTCTGAAAACAAGATAGTTTCAGATGACAGCTATGTTAAGAGAAAAGAATATTTTCTTTCTCTGAGCTGATAAGAGAGGTCATGTCTATACCTGAAATGTACCAAAGTCCAAAATCAGCAAATCTGATTTTTCATGGTAAAAACCCGTCTGTGGAACCACAAGGTAGGAAGGTTTCAGATGAATCTTCAAGTCAAGGACTTTCCGCATCTCAATAATATGAACTAATCCTTAAACAAAAAGGAAGGGACATTAAAATTGAAATGCTATTCACAAGTGAAACATTTACGCCAGTCAACATGTAAAGAGATGCTATCTATCTGAAAGATAACGCATCTTGAGTAAAGCCTTACTTCTATAACATTCTACATTCTCAACTAAACTCAAACTCAATGCTCCCCTCCTGCAAAATATTCCCTAACCCTCCAAGTCAAAAACTCAGCTTAAAAACCTGATCATACTCTTTGGCCAGCAATCAAAACATAAGAAAAGTGGTTAGAAAATTATATTGAAACATTTTAAGACATGAAAGGGTTTGCCTCAGGAGAGATTTGTTATTATCTTACCTGTAGCAGTTCTTTCCTTGATTTCTTCAAGCTTCATTAATGTGGCTGATGTTAACCTTTCAAGATCCATTCCCTTACTTGTCTGAAAGAATTCTACCATCGCATTTATTGTTCTCTTTTCAGAAAAAGACAGACAAGAATTATCAATACACGCAGAAGTCACTCAGTAAAAACCTAAAAATAGATCTTGACAGAGCAAAGAGAAAAGTGGCAGAGAAAGGAGAATCAGAAAGAAAGGTAAGAGTTTGGTTACTACTCACTGCATCATATTTTATTTCCACAGGCTGTGATTCAATAGTCAGACTCTGGTCAGCAGTACTATCCTCTGGGTTAACGTTAAACTCTATCTGAAGTAGAGAAGACTTGCTATCCCCTATGGAAGCCACAAGAGACGGTACAACGTTTTCTTGTCTCAGGCCTGTAACGTACCAGTTTTCAAGCTTTGCTTCAACCCTAAAGATGATGAATAGTTGAACATACTTAATTAGAATACAGTAGAGCTCCATCTAGGAAAGACAAGCAAGGTGAGAAAGCCTTTGAAAAAGCCAAACATGATTAGCTTCATAGGACTAACATAGCATACAGTTAAGAAATGGTTACACTGATAAATTGGAAAAATAAATAGAAGGCAAGAAGTTCACAGCAACACAACTGTGATATTTTCTTTTCACCTTCTGTTATCAGCAAGGTGGACTGATAACTTTCGGCTCATTTTTATTAAGAGAATTAGTTGCAAGAGAAAAGAAATGCAGAGCATTTATGCTACAGGTGAAAAGGAGCTAACTAAGATTTAACTATTACATATTGATTTCAAAAATCATTTATGGACTTGTTTTGGTGCAAATGGGTATTCTTTACTGACAGCTTTCCTGACAATAGTGTTAAGTGGAGTCAGTAGAAAAATACCTCTGAACGAAAGCCATGTGAACACCACCAAACCACACAAACTTCATTAGTCCTTAAAAATACCTATTAGATACAAAACTGATTTTTGGGTCCTGGATATCCACTATCGGAAACCTTGACTTTGGGAGGCAACACAGTTTGAGCATATTCAGTACCTGGCTCCACAGAGAGTTAAATTTTTCCAGAAAATTAAAGTCAACTAAATTACATGACATGCATTGATATAAAATATTCTCAAAACTCTTTTAATTTTTGTGCAGCATTCAGGCTGCACCTTTAGTATTCCCCAAAATATTTTTGAGCAAAAATATTTCAGGAGTCAGCAGCTGAGCTGGTGATCAGAATAATATAATGCCAGAAGATCCAACCCGACCCATTCTATGATTCTATGAAGATTAATGAACTGCAAATGAAAGCATGAAAATCACACAGACTCATTTTCCAGACATTGAAAATCTTATTCATTCACTATATAATCCACTAATTTGTGTGCAATATTTCCGGTGTGCCCTCTCTTAAAACACAGGAAAGACTCCGTTTCCTACATGCTGGTTAATCTTCTACCCACAATACACAGACAGTGCTTTTTGTTTCTGTAGGAAGTAAGCGACACACTCAGTAGCTTGGTGGGAGTGTACTACCCAGAGCATTTCATACTGCTCTGGTATCACTTCCCAGAAGTAATATTCAGCACTTCAAGATCTGGATTCAAGAAAGAGCTTATTATTGTTTATGAAGACTAACAAATTGTATTCCTTTCTTCACTTCATTCTCCAATATTTATCATGTCCATAAATTTACAAGTCAATATAAAACATAATGCACTACCCAAGAAAAGATATAAAAAGCAGGGGAGGCAGGGAGGAGCAAGGAGAGGAAGAAAATACCAATCCAATTACTTAATGGCTTGTGCTCCTGGGCGCTGTGATATTTTCGTACTCAGATCAATTATCTGTACTTTAAGAGTTTCTGACACATTCTTGTCTTCTTTAATTATAAGAGAAGTGCTTAACAGCTTCAGTGTCACAACATGGGCAACATACTAGTGAGAAGGACAGAGAAAATTGAAATTAGTCATCTCGATACCAATAATTTTTCAGAACTCCTAATTTCAACCAATCTAATGAAATGTGGTATTTAAAGCTGTTCCAGTCAACAACAGAAGTAAGAAACATATCCCTATCTAGAAAGCAAAATACAGTCTTTACCTTCTTTCACCATCTATCAGTCATTTCTTGAATATAAAACACTATTTCAACAAATACAGAGCACATATAGTCTGTATTGCTTTTCAGGAATCTTTTTTCATTTACAGTTAGCTTTTTTCATTCTCTTCCTAGTAGTAAATAGGCATCTATCATCTAATTACTGTTACTTGTAAATCACTCCAGATTAGGGCTGTGCACAAAGCAAACACCAAAGAAAATATTAGATATTCTATGTGTTTTCTGAATTAACTTTTTTTTTTTTAATCTTTCTACTTTCAAAGTAGATTTGACTTGCACTTATACATGTTCTACTGCTTATCTTAAGGCTAACATGCCTGGAGAAGAGAAGGCTCCAGGGAGACCTTATAGTAGTCTTTCAGTACTTAAAGCGGGCCTACAGGAAAGCTGGAGAGGGACTCTTTATCAGGGAGCAGACCGATAGGACAAGGGGTAATAGTTTTAAACTGGAAAAGGGGAGATTTAGATTAGATATTAAGAGGAAATTCTTTACTGTGAGGGTGGCGAGACCCTGGAACAGGTTGCCCAGAGAAGCTGTGGGTGCCCCATCTCTGGAGGGGTTCAAGACCAGGTTGGATGGGGCTTGGAGCAACCTGGTCTGGTGGGAGGTGTCCCTGCCCAGGGTAGGGGCTTGGAAATAGATGACCCTGAAGGTCCCTTCCAACTCTAACCATTCTATGATTCCATGATTCTATGCATCAGAAAGGTTTTTTGGTTGGTTTGTCTGCTTTTAAACCATCCCCATAAGAAGTTGCTTACCTGCTTTGGTAAGGAAAGGTTAAGGGAGCTGTCACTATACCCAATAGCAGTAAAAAGCTTAGCTTTCTCTTCTGGTGTCATTATTTCATCAATAGCTAAAAAACAAAAAGCCACAAAAATTTGCACTTTAATTAGTAACGATAAGCATTTTTCCTCCCATTTGTGTTCTGTTATACTTAAGTCTTGCTGACACGTTTCTCTGATTCTTCATATTGCACTAAGTTCCACATTGTAAAAATTTACACAGAAGCAGTCAACGCATGGCGTCTCATACGTAGCACAGAAATCAATGCAATTTATGTTACATGAGTACCCATAATTCTTAATGATAAAAATAGCTTTGAGGAGTACTATTAAAACAAAACTCTGGTCCACACAGCGCATCACCAGAATATAGCATTCCAATCGTCATGTACTACACTACAGCTTTAAGCTCCGTACACTTCTCCCTACCAAGGTTCCGAAATGCTTACGGCCATTTCAGAAGTACGCCTTATTTACCAGCTCAGTATTCATTAACAGTAAGTAATACTATAAAATGGATCAATACTGCATTGCACTGTTTATACCATATTCTCTCAATTCTGTGTAATAGAAAGCAAAACATACTATAACTTTCTTCTTAATGTACATAAGTTAAAGTTTCTATAGAAGTTAGTGCATTACAGCGTACACTTACTTTCAGGAACTGGTGATTCTTCATCTTCCTTTTTCCTAGATTCTCTTTTACCCCAGAAACCACTAAACCATCCTCCGCTTTTTTTTTCTGCTTCAGTGGTTTTCTTCTTCAGAAGTTTTTGTCCTGATCTTATTGTCTACAAACCAGACATTGAAACACACAATTAACAGTTACTATATATTTTCTTTCTGTGTAAATAATACATGTATGTATGCATGTTCAACAGACTGATGGACAGCACCAGTAAGAGCACTTTGACTCACTAGACAGAGGCAAAAA
>VXBO01011983.1:404-19513 GCA_013400135.1 Rhinoptilus africanus
CCTCTTGTCCCATGGCCTGTTCCTTGGGAGAAGAGCCCGACCCCCCCTGGCTCCCCCCTCCTTTTAGGGGGTTGCAGAGAGCGAGAAGGTCTCCCCTCAGCCTCCCCCTCTCCAGGCTTTTTGCCAGGATCGAAGAGCTCTAGAAAGGCAGGAGGGTGACGCTGGACAACTTGTCAGTGAACGAGCAAAAGGGGAGAAGGAAAACTATGGGATAAGATTTCTTTGCTGACAGAAAGATGGGCTCAAAGAGCAGCAAATAGGTTAAGAAAGTGGGCGAGATACAAAAAGAAAAAAAAAAAGGTTGTTTTCTTTATTCAAGGGGATGTTCTGAGTTGAAAAGCCCTTTGCTCTTCACGTCTGTCCCATTCCAGGCGCGTCTCCCGCCCCTTCACGACTCGCTGTTTCCCAGGAGGTTCCCTCAGGCGGCAGAGTGCGGCTCTGGTCCGACTACCTCAACGTGCGCTTGCATCCCAAGAGCATCTACGTCATCCGTCAGTACATGCACGAGGGGTACGGCCTAGAGGTTCGGTTCAGAATCCGTTCTCCAGAACAGCACCTTAGTTTTGCCTTCAAGGAAGAATTAAGAAGGGATAAAATAAGCTTTTTCCTTTTTTTTTTTTCTTAGGGACTGCGGTTGTCTGGAAGCCTTTGGACAAGGTGAAAGTCTCCTGCAGGATCCTGGCTGCGCGGAGGAGCTGGAAGATCGGTTGCACTTTTACGTCGAAGAGTGCGATTACCTGCAGGTTTGACAGTTTTGTCCAAACTCCTCTTTTCTTTCAAGAAACTTTCCGCTCAAGATTCAGTAGACCCTCGGATGCTGCCGTCGTTTTACACAGGGGTTTCAGGTCCTCTGCGACCTCCACAACGGATTCGCGGGAGTCGGTGCCAAGGTGACGGAGCTGCTCTGTGACGAGTACGCGGGAAAAGGAATCCTGACCTGGGGCTTAACTCCAGTCTGGAGTAACGTGGGAGTAAGTAAACAATGGGGAAAACCAAGAAGTGACGCGGTTGTGCCCGATCTGGATGAAGCCGTTACTTCTTCGCATCTTTTGAGATTCTCACGGTTGGGATTCTTCTCCCCCCAGGATTCTCAGAAGAACATTTACAGGCTGATGAACGCCGCCCTGGGAGTTGTCCATCTCTCCAGGCACAGCTCGCTCTTTTGCCCCATGTCGCTCAGCGGGAGCCTGGGAATCACGCCACAGCCCCCCGTTGCGTTTCCCTGCCTAGATTGGGATGTACGTACTGTTCCCGGGAGCCGCCCGCCGCGGTGTTCTCAGATTTACCACTCTCTAAAAGCGTTTTCTGCAGCTCTGTATTTTCAGCAACGTTTTTTCATGACGGTGTTGTGCTAAGACAAAAAAAGTTTCTTCCCTCTTTTTCGCTGTTAGTGGAGATTTCTTCCTCAGCTTTTTATTCCCATCGTTTTTTCATACTTTAAAAAAAAAAAAACGCATTTCTTTTTGCGCGGTCATTCCGTTGGTGTGCGGCCTTCAGGTTTGGCACTGAAAAAAGTGCTTTACTGCGTGATTTGTCGCGTGCCGAGGTGGTAACTCCAGCCCTGCCTGAGCACGAAGAAGCTGCTGAGAAGAAAAGCGGCAGTTTGGTAGCCAACGGCTGACTTGTTTAGCCAAAATCCCAACTAACTTAAATACCTGTTTGAAGCCTCTATAAGCATATCGGAAATTGTGCTTTGAAGTTAAATATAGCAAAAGCGTTTCAGGAACAGATGGATTTTAACCCTTCGTCTCCCTCCGCAGCCATCGCTCGACTATCACAGCAGCGCAATTTTGGCGGCGGCGCTGGACACCCTCACGGCTCCATACCGGCTCTGCTCCTCCCAGGGCTCCATGACGCACCTGGCTGAAACTCTCACCTTCTCCGGGAGAAAGGTGAGAGCAGAGGGAACGGCAGCCTGGAATCCTCCCGGCTCTACCTCAACCACTGCCGTAGGCGAGAGCTGCTGTTCCGCATCCCGGCAGGCAGAAATAACGGGACGTGGGGAGCATCTTCTAGAGGGCGATTCCTCACCCCCCCCGGCTCTGACTCGTAGGTGGTGGCTGCCTGGGCGTCTCTTCCCTTCCCTGCCCGACCTGGCTGCTCGCTCCCCGATGCTCTGTGCGCCCACCCCCAGGCCGTGCCCTGGCAGCTCCTGTCTCCGTGCGGGGAGCGGAAGGTCAGCGGCTGCTTCGCTCAGTCCGTGGTGCTGCGAGGAGTTTGCAAAGAAAGTCACATCAGGTAACGTTTGAACTGCGCCTTTCCCTGCGCAACTCCGGCGCTCGCAACAGCAGTGGCCTCTTCCCAAAGTCATTCACAATCCTATTGGGAGTGTCGGCTGAAGGGAGAGAAAAAAGAAAAAAAATCCTACTGATCTAGGCAGTTGTGCCGTACCAGCTTTATAGCGAAAGAGCTAAAAAGCAGCTGGCGCTGACGATTGCAGTCAAGTTCCCTGGAAAAAGTGGTTTTCGTTGCAGCAGCTGTGCCGGAAAGCCGCCCGCTTCGCCCCTCCACGCCTGCGAGAGCAGCGAGGAGGTTCTGCAACGCTACTTGCACACCCTGTTTCCCGGGGCATTCAGGTTGGTGACCGTCGTTCGTTCGGGGTTTTTTTTTAAGAACAGGCAACACTAAGTGGGAACTGAAGGTAGAGGGAGTTTGGGGTGACTTCTGTTCACCTGCTTCCTTACAGCACATCCCACCTGCTTCAGCAGCCGTGTCACACCCAGCCCCCATACCCCCAGTTTTTTTCTCCTCTTCTGACCAGACAAGGCTTCCTTCTGGACAAACCTCCCCGTTATCCCTCAGCAGGTAACAAGAGGCCCTTAAAATCAGTTTGCAAGTGAAAGAGCTCCCAGGGATCGGGCTGGAGATCGGGCTGGGGGTGTTGGTGGATGAGAAGCTCAACAGGAGCTGGGGACGTGCGCTGTCAGCCCAGAAAGCCCCCCGCAGCCCGGGCTGCCCCCCCGCAGCGTGGGCAGGGGGGCGAGGGGGGGNGCTGGTGGGGGGTGTCCCTGCCCAGGGCAGGGGGTGGGATGGGATGGGCTTTAAGGTCCCTTCCCACCCAAACCAATCTGTCATTCTGTGTGGGGGCAGTAGGGTCTGTCACAGGTAAAAGAGAATAATTAAAAAAAAAAACAACAAAACCAACCAACCCAACAACAAACCCCGCTCCACTTTCAAGTGTTTGCAGGGCAAAAATTATTGAGTGTTAAGCAACTCTCATGCTACATTCAATAAAGCAACTGCTTAATAGGGAAACAACTTTTGATTTGTGTATTTAAAAAGATGTTTTTTCCCTGCAGCCGTTGAAAGCATCCCTGTTCTCGCAGCCCTGCAGGCAGCGCCAGTTCTGCGCACGCTGCTCTATCGCCTGTACAAGGATGTACAGAAGCTGAACACGCGGCGCTGGGCCAGCTTCTTCTCCGCGGGAGTGGAACAGGGCGACTTCCAGGAGGCCCTCGAGGAGCTGAGAACTCTGTCCCAGTGCTATGAAATGGGGTTTGAAGGAGGTGAATCTGAAGATGAAGCAGATTCAGACTAACTCCTCCTTGTTGCCAGAGAGACTGGAAGCCAGAATAGCTTCATCCTGAAAGTGAGCTTAAAGGGAATGGCTCCATAGACGGCTCAGCTGCTGCTGCCTTTTCAATTTACCCAAATCCTGGGGCAGCTGCTTGCAGTTAAGGGGTAAAGGAGAGAAGCTGCCTTTTTTTTTTGGCTGTTTTTCTATGTTTGTTTGAGTTGTTGGTTTGGTTTTGTTTTGTTGTTTTTTTTTTTAAGGACTTTGCAAAATGAATTTGCTCCACCTGTTAGAGCGAGACCACACAATAAATACAGGATTCAGATTGTAACTTTCCCAGCTACAACCACCACAAGGGGAAAACTTACAAAAAAAAAAAAAGCCATGTGTGTGTTCCCCATGAAAAGACATCTTATGATACAATATTTGCAGGTTCGTTCCAAAGGCTGGTGGGCCCAGTCTTCACCAGGGAGCGAGGTCAGTGTCCACAAGCATCACTTCTGTTATTTCGCTGTTGAAGCTCCCCAGGGAGGTTCTAGAGGGTTTTACCTCCCTCCCACCCTTCTTCGTTCCTTCCGTTTGATACAGACCGAGAAATGCAGCTTTTTCAGAAGTGTAGCAGGAAAGTGAACATAAAAAAAAGGTGCTGTTTTAAGTACCTGTGCAAACATTCATCCACAGCACCCATCTAGCAGCAAACTGGCAAACAAAACTCCTTCTGACCCAGTCAGAGCTTATCCAGCCAGTGAAACCTTAGTCATCGGGCTCTTCCTCAGAAAGCAGAAGATCTTTATCTGACAACTGGTCTGTGTTACTGGTGCTAGTGGCATCCTCCTCATCTTCAGAGCTCCCGTCGCAGGAGGTATGAAACAGCCTCATCAGTTCTCTGAACCTGTGGGATACCTAAGAACAAGGAAAAGGGGAAAGGATTAGTGACCTAAAAGGTGGTACAAAATGGAAGTTTCCTATTGCCAAGTTCAGGGGTTTGTGCTTCTACATTAAAAAAAACCCCAGCACAATGACATTTTTATGCAAGATTCAATCATAAACGGAAAGAAACAGAAGAGCACTAGGTTGTTCTGGTTTCCTTGGAAGAACAGTTACCCTCTACCGACTTGCAGGCAAAAACCAGGCAGTTTGTGAGGATTCCTAGGCAGTGGTGTGGGGAAAGTTAAGAAACAAACACCAACAGACTCCTTACGTACTGGAGTAGGAGGCTGAAGAGCCAATTAGCAGCCACTGAAACGATTCTGGTACCAAACACAAGGTTAAAATGCCAATGGTGACCTTGTAAAAAGGACCACGGCAGTCATGATTTTTGGCTTCAACAGAACAGGTCAAGGTTGGTTTGGGTTTTCTTGATCCATTTGCAATCGGGGTTATTTTCCTCTGATGCAACATCAAACTAAAGTTAAGTTTAGGAGACCAATGTGACACCAAACCTCCACCCTTCCTTCCTTCCCACCCCTTTCCCCACTCGCTGCAGCTGATTCAAGCTTTTCCACACTCGCCCCTCACCTCGCCGGCAGTCTTGTTGCCCAGTTTCTGTGAGATGGCATGGAAGGTTTCCAGCTGGGCTCCCTTCTCCTGGCAGGTGGTAAGGATGACTCTGTCGGCCTCCCTGCGAGACAGTACAACAGTTAAAAAGCGGCCAAAACCAAGTGCTGACACACTTCAACCATCAGAAACTCCAGAGGCCTGTTCCCGGGTCAGGATAACAATCCCAGAGCAAGTCCAGCAGGCTTGTCCTATACTGCCACCACCCATCACAAGACACAGCTCTCAGCAGAGCTCCATTTAGCCTCTTTCTAAGCTTTTTGAAGGAGAAAATAAATTCTTTCCCAGCCTGAAATACTACAGTAATTACACTGCCACGAAGAGACAGCATTTCTCATAGGACCAAGAGGGCAGCTACGCTAGACTGTGGTTAGAGGAAACACAAGGCAGGAATATTCAAAGGGACAGGGCAGAAGACGTTAGAAGATGGGAACACAAAATGAAAATAAAGGGTACGCTGTGATATGAAAGCTGAAGCCAAAGTGAAAACACAAAATGCAGTTCAGTACCTGGTCCAGAGGACAACCTTCTCCCCCGTCGAGCTGACTTTGCTGTTCTTGGCACACACGGTTGCTTCCGTGACTCGCTGCTGTTGCTGCTCCTCTTCCCTTTGCCCCAGGGATGCAGTGACTGCTCCGTACTCTAGCTGCTCAGGATGCTGCTGCACCTGGAAGCGGTTGTTTGCATTTGACTTTAATCTGCTCTCGGGAAAATTTCCAGTGCAGCCCGGATCCGGTGTTTCCAAACCGCAATCATCAGGGGACTGGGAGCTGCAGCTCTTACCCAGCGGTGGTTTTCTACCCGCTGTGACCCAGCCCTGCTTTGCTTCAGGTTTTTCTTCCACAGGCAAAGGTGATCCCTCAAATTCTTTCACGCCCGATTTTGAAGCATGACCAAAGACAGCAAGCTGATCTGCTGAGTCCGAATAAAGCCCTTTAGTCTGACATAAACTCTTTCCAGAAGAGTAACTGGGTCCCGTTAAATCTCCTACTGCAGCAGGAGGAGCGGACAGCAGCAGATCACGGCTCAGCCCAGGGGAAGCACCTGCCTTTCCTTGGTGCTGGTTTAGTCCCTCGCTCTCTCTTCCCACCGTGCAGGGACAGTCTTTGGTTTCTTGAGGTAGTTTTAGAGGAGGTTTTTGTAGCTGTGTGCATCTGGGACCAGTGACAGAGGAGTCACTGTCCTTCGCAGGATTCGCAGCAGCACGGACGCCTGCTTCTTGACCTCGATTATCAGGCAGCGCGGCTTTTTCAGAAGATGCGTGTCTGCCGGAGACAATCTTTCTTTCCAGGTGAGATCCTGAAAGGAAACCCAAATAAGCTCAGACTAGCTGTTAGTAAGAAAAACCTTTGGAGGCTTTATTCACCTACTTTTTAAGAGATTTTTTTTTTTTCCTAGACCATAATGCTGTGAGAACACAGTTTGGGAGCAGCTTTATCATTCTATCTGCAGTTTACCCATCCTGCAATTCGAAGGCGGCACTCTGCAGTCAGTCTTCTTCACCACTGTAGATTACTACCACCAGCTGCTGCGTGAAGAAGTGACGAACGCGTGAAAAAGCTTCAGTGCGCAGCTCAGAACAAAATTCTCAAGCGAAAGACACACAGCTGCTCTTGGCTCCCAATTTACAAAACCACTTTAAACCAGACATGAGGCTGCGTTACGCTCTGAAACCACTGTATTTCACCCGTGCTCGTCTCCAACAGCAGCATCAGCAGATGTGGCTGCCGAAAGACAGAAGAGATCTCTTTCAGGGTATTTATCCTGCAATAATTATGTTTTCCCTTGTTTGTACCAGACTGAAGGAAAAAAGAAGTAACGTGACAGAGACCATTTAAAAGAGGATTATGGAGATGGTGATTTAGAACAGCTGTCTAAAATGAAAACTGAAAAAACCCCAGTATTGTGGCCTGGTAAGTGCTGGGAATGGGATGAGCACCTTAGCAAGAGAAGCTTAAATGTCCCAATCAGTCTGAAAAAGGGAGAATATTTCTTTAGTCAGGAAAGCTTTTTTTTTTTTTAAGGGAATGCTCAGGGTATGTGCATCTTTAGAGCATCTGGAGCAGATGAAGACAAGGGGGAAAAAACATGAAAAAAAGATTATTAGAAGTTTTCATTATCTTAATAAATTCATGTTACAAACTCCTTTCCTGTTTTTGTTTGTGTGAAGCGGTTTGGAGATGAATGCTATACCTGTCTGGACACAAGACTTCCACGCACCTGCAGCCAGAGAGTCCACTTTCCTCGATACGGTTTTTGCTCTGCTCTGATCCTCTCCCTCATCTCTGCTCTCCGGGCTTTCTTCTGCAGGTTCCTTAGACATTCCCGAATCCTTCCCCTCAGGCTGAGGACTTGATTCTTGTTGAACGAGGCTTGCAGTCAGCTCTTGAGAATCTTTATTTTTATAAAATTTGTTTTCACACACCTGTAAATGAATATATAGGCATACAATTAAGAGATGTGGTATATCAATCCAAACCTACCGCTCCGGCTTTCGCTTCCAAAGTATTCCTTGCCCCTAGCAAAGGCTTCAATTTGACAATATGTTGGCATTTAGAAAGCTGAATCTTTTTTTTTATTATGAACAGGCACAGTTCTTTTCCCATAGTGGCCACAAAAGCATCTTCCACTAAAAAAACCCCTTATTCTTAACTCAAAAGAACATCAGAACTAACACTATTTAGCATAGGGAAGAGGGGCAGTAGGAAGTGAGCAGGAGACAGGGAAAGGCCAGGTTGTGCAGTCAGAGCTCCAAAGAAGGGGACACTACTGGTCATCTTTTGATTTACTTTCTTCCTCAACACATTATTTCGGAGACGTGAGGCCCGAGGCTTGGACAGATCATCACAACAGGGGGACTCTTGGCAGGACTCTACTTTCCACTCACCACTCCAGTGACTTGGCCTATCAACTAACCTTACTACTACAATGGCTGCAGGTCCTCCTTTTGCTTTTCTTTAGCTTGAGATCGCTACTCCCTTCATGGCAGGAACATGAACATTCCTTCATCCCATCTACCCACTCGACCTCCTGGAAACAGACATACTCCAGCTGACAAATGTGCGTGGTACACAAAGATGACAGTCAGGGGAGGGTTAACCCCAGAGGGAGCCAGGAAGGGCTGAGTGGCCCTCTGCGCACACCTGGAGAGAACTAAAGCGATTATGCTGCTGACAAGCGAAGCACAATGGAAACAGTTCAATCCCCTTTCTTCAAATCTTTTTAGGCTGTTGTCATGTCTCTGGGTAAGACACGTATATCCCCACGGGCATGCATTTGCTCAAAGTCCAGATACGGGGACTAGTGAGATACCCCAGGCCCACCTTGTCATTATTCTGGCCTCCGATCTCTTTCCGCTTCTTATTTTTGGAGGCTGCATGCATCTTAGGTGGTTCATCATCTTCTTCTACATCCGGCAAAGACACCTCTTCAAACCCATCAAACTACAAAAAAGCAAACACAGAAGAACTGCTCTATTGTGCCAGCTCTTCAGCAGACCAAACTTCCTCTTCCCCATGAATTTCTGAATAGTGAGCTCAGCTCTAGGACATGGCAAGTTCAACTATGTTAGAGGAGACTTAGATGCTGTAAAAAAATTTGAAAAATTTGCTTCAGTCCACCAACACCCATCCCACCCTGCTGCTTCCTTCTCTCTGGAAACGCAGCCTCAATTTGAGTTCAAGTTCAAGCAAGTCAAGTATCTGCTTTTATCGTCTCTGGTCTTGCCAAAAAGATTGCTCCACCTCGTATTCCTTCTCTTCTGTCCAGTTGATCTCCTCAAAGTCTCCCATGCGGCTGGCTGAGGGCCTTAAGTGATCAAAGAAAATGGAGAATTCATCCTGCAAGTGGTCGTGTCCTTTCAACAGTTGCCACATTTGGGTCTTCAGCTGAAAGAGCAGAGAAATCCAGAGAAAAAAAAAGTGTTTCATTCTGTATCATCACGTTCTTCTCAGAAGGATTTCTCAAAGCAAGAACATCAAGGCTTATTAGACCTCTGACATGAAAGTTTATGCTTGCACTGGTACTACTTCATCAGTATTTTGAGATCATTCTACACCCAGCTACCAAATTAGCATAGAAATATCCCTCCAAAATTCTAGGCAGACTCTGTAGGAGGCACTAAGGTAAAATTTAACACCTGCAAGGTGATAAAAGCAAGGTGGAGGTAGGAGAGAGGAGAGACACAGGCCAGTTAATTGTAAAGCCTCTTGAAGAGGCAGCTTCAGTTCTCTACCACACCCCACAGAGGGAGATCACTCTCGATAAACTCTCGGGGTCTCAGAGAGCAGCACGTGGGACCAGTGAGGCAGGGCAGTGAATGCCATTCTCAGGGGGTTGAGAGAAAGGAGATCCCCGGATACCCCGTTACCTCGGCAATCTCCTGGGGGAGGCAATCCGCACAGCTCTGCAGAACTTTGATGATCTTTTGATGGTGGGCAGGATTTTCAGCAAAACAAATCTCCAGCTGCCTGAGGAACTTCCGGCTTTTCTCAAACGCTTGCTGCTCTTCAAACTGACCAAAAGAAAGAGATTCACCCCTGGTGTTCAAGAATACGTGTCCCAGCACCTCTAGTTGGCTTAAGCAAGCTATAAACTGCCTGTCTTGCTATTTGTTTCCCACTTGTTTTGACATCCATTGCAAAACGGGAAAGAGGTGGAGGAACAGAAACAAGGCTTTGTATAACCAATACTTACGTAAGCTATAAAGTCTGGCTTCAACCATGCACGCATAAAATAGGAAAAATCCAGAAAGAATGCAACAGGTGAAAACCTCTATATTACAAAGTGGAAGGCTGATCCGTGAGGCAAAGGAGCCATTCCACTCGCTGCACGTTGTCTCTGCAGCCAGGTTCTGCGATGTAACTGGGAAAGGCTGATTCTCCACAGTCATACTTAGTACGAGACTTCAAACACACACTATGCTTTTCAGTTGTGATTAATAAAACAGCAAGGTAAGCAAATGATTTGCCAGCTGTTTACCTTTCTTGCCTTAGGAAGAACTCCTTATCCTTTCACAAGCGTTCGCACTGCCTGCTTAAAATTTGGTCTCCACCTTTCATTGTACCTACCAGTCCACACTCCAAAGCTTGTTCTGGTAAAAGAAAGGCAGCAAAATCCGTGAGCAACTGTGGCCAGTCATGCAACAGTTTCTGTAAAGTGGAATAGAGATCCACAGCCGTTCGCTTGTCCGTGCTAATCTCAAACTCATAGATAACGCGAAGAAAGTCTTCATACTTTCCAGGAATATGCTGCAAGGCTTCACGCACCTGGAAAAAGCAACAGACCTTTAGAGAACTATGTAACGTCCAGGAAGGAAAAAAGTTAATTTAGTCATCTTTGATCTCTTGCTACTCAGAATTCACACAGTGCTTCCCAGTTCTGTTGAGCCAAGCCTTGAAGATAAATTTGAACTGCTCACA
Organism: Rhinoptilus africanus; assembly: GCA_013400135.1. Lineage (NCBI taxonomy): Eukaryota > Metazoa > Chordata > Aves > Charadriiformes > Glareolidae > Rhinoptilus > Rhinoptilus africanus. The sequence goes on from VXBO01011983.1 coordinate 10,896, forward strand.
AGAGAGAAGGGAACCAAATCCCAGACTACGAAATTCTGAAATTAGGAGACTCCATGCTGTGGGCTGACTGCAGCCAGCCGCTAAGCATCCCACCCACTCACTCCCCGCCTTCCCTGAGCGGGACAGGGGAGGGCAGAGGAAGAGCAAAGCAAGAGAACTCCTCACCTAAGCCAAGATAAAGACAGTTTAGTAAGTAAAGGACGACCCTACGGGGTGCTGTGAAGAAAGATAACTCCATCCTGACCAGATCCAGTACACCCAGTTAGAAGTGCCAGTTGCGGGCTCAGGTATGAACCGTGTTAGAGGACTGAAAGCGTCCAGCGTTCCTGCTCGTGGGATACACCCCGGCCTGGCTTACCCTGCTTAGATAGGCTTGTGCGAACGCCAGATCCTTCTGCTCCCGCAGGGGATCTCTCTCCAGGATGTCTTCGTCATACAAGAGGAGCAGCTTAGAGGTATCTTTGCTAGTGCGAGCCCGGCCCCTCTTATTTCTGGTTCTGTGGGAGCTCCTGCTCTTCCCAGGGGCTTTCATACTCTCTCCTGTGAAGAAGCACAAAGCAAGCTGTACCGGTACTTTTCAGACATTCCCTCGGCTGGCAGATACTCTTCAAGATCAATATTGCAATCGAAAAGTAGGTTTTCAGAGTTAGCAATGAGTTAACTTTACGCTCTCCTGGAAGCATATGAGCAATATGTTTTTCATTAGTCAGGCTGGCTAATATAGTTTTAATTAGCTGTTTCTTTTTATAGAGTCTGAGAGGAAAAAATCTTGATACAGCAACAAACCCATCCTGACTGTCACTCGGCTAGAATCTACTGAGAGCTAACACAGATCCATCTCCTGCGTATCGGGGACCAAAACCAGCACAGTGGGCAAACAGAAAATATGAGGATCAGAGCTGGCTGCAACACTTGCAAATTATTCTTTTAGCTTATTATTTACCCAAATAGAGTTAAAATCACAGATAAGTAACCGCTGTCACATAATAGGGACTGAAATAGAGTACTAAGATTTGCTACATCACGATTTTTATGTCTTTAGATTAGGAGTCTGTTGGTCTAATGGGCTGAGGTCAAATTCATCTATCACTTGCTAGAGGCTGTCAAGGTATTATTTTGTTTCATTTATTTTTCCCCCGCGTGATCTTGTAACACAAAACTCAATTTAGCAAAGATTTGGCTATTTAATATTGTTCTTGTATAGGTATTGGGTATTAGCTGATGCAAATCACAAATCTTATGTCTGCGGATTTTTGAAGCATAAATGCATTATAAAAGACACTTGGTTCACATGCACGAGGGCTTCTGGGCTAAAAAACGTTTTCACAGAATCGTGACCGTGTTGCAAAATTTAATTTCCAGATGGAAAGCATCACAGAGCTCACTACGCTAAGTGAAATTAAACCCAGTTTCCCCGTTGTTTTGGTTTTCCTGCAGACAGCAGCTCTGTTTCCCCATGCCCTGTGTCAAAAGAAACCCACCGAACTTACCTGCTGGCATTCTGTGGGCTTCCACCTGCGGGGCTGCCTTTGTCAATGGGAAGGCAGATTTCGGTTCCTCTGATATATTGCCACATATTTCATCATCTTTCTGTAAACTCTCCATTCCTTCCCCTTCTTCCTCCTCCTCCTCCTCCGGCTCAGAGTTCTCTTCCTGGGAATTCTCTTCTTCAGAATCTCCTTCTTGGCTTAAGCGTCTCTCTGTTGCTAGCCAAGTAAGTTTTTCCATTGTCTCCTTAGAAAGCAACAACAAAAACTCACATTGTTTTATTTCAGTGTTTGCTCTAACATCATTCAGCAACCAGCTCATTCCATCAAAATTCTAACAGCCAATTTCACAGATCAACATCTGACCAACTAGAGGATCCTAACGAACGGACAGAACTCAACAACAACCGTAACCGCCTATTTTTGCATCACGCACAAAATTAAGTTTTAGCAACTGCCACTTATAAAAGCCTTAAGTTATACGGCATTCCTTAATGACCATCTCAGTTCTTAAAGGCTTATTGGAATCGTGACCTGGAAAATAATATTCACTTCAACTACTACTTATTAAAGAACAGCCTCAGCTGAGGAAGTCCTTACAACTCAGCAAAATTTCAATCTGCATATTTGCAAGATAATCCTTGAGTTTGGACTTAAAATTCTCAGAAAAACATGGTGTCCGATTTCTCAATAAAACAGCACAATACCACACTGTTATATAGTTAACAGTCCATCTTTCCAATTGCATTCAAATTGTAATTTGCCCTGACTCCATTAGGGCGTTTCAGGACATCGACATTTGTCATTAACAAATTTTTTTAAAAGTTTTGTTTGCTTTTACCTGAAGTTCTGGCACTGAAAGAATAGATTCTTCTGAGGCTGATGACATTTCTTCATCCTCATCTTGTGTAAAATCATCAAAGTCATCTTCTTCCTCCTCTTCTTGTCCTTCTCTCTCTCCTCCAGCTTCAGGGCCAGCTGGTGTCCCAACAGACTGGCCGTCTATACTGGACGAATCCTCTGGTCTTCCTAGTGGACTACTAAATTCTGTCTCAACATCTGCTGTGTAAGAAAGATTCTTTGGAGACTCACCGCTTACTTGCGGTCCAGCAACACCACCGGCCTCTATCTGCTGTTCGCCCTGCGGAGGTGACTGCGAAGCCTGTCGTTCTTCTTCTCCCTTCTCGTCACCCAAAGTATGCTCCTTTTTCATTTCTTTCGGGTCATTTGAACACGAACATGCAGCCTCCATGTTCAGCTCCTGGCCGAGATCCAGCATGAATTCCTCCTTCACTTCAGCACATAAAAGATCCCTCTTCTGTACTGGATGTACTTCCTTGCTAGCATCATTTGAATCTTCAGGCTCAGTTTTCACTGTTTCATGTGGATCTTCTAAATGAGGCAAAAGGTCCACAGACAACGCCTCTGAAGCGTTCTCACCTCCTTCTACCACTGTCCAGCTGTAGCAGTCACCCTTATTTACTTTTTCCTGACCGCTGGTTTTTGAAGTGGCAGGATTTGTACTACACTCCTTCTTGGGGGAGACAGCAGAGCACGAAACGTACAGCTCCGGGGGTTCAACCTTGGGCTCCACCGTGGGATAGGTATTTTTGTTGTTTCCAGCAGGGCAGGAAGGAACTAGATTCAGCTGTTCTTCATTTTCACCAACAGATGATGCAGAAAGTCCAACAGGGTTAGGAGAGACTAACAACGAAGGGATTGAAGAAGTCACTAGAGGCTGATTTAACGGACACGGGAAGGTGGATGGATTTACTAATAAGGTTGTAACTGGAATCGCCTGAGTGCCTCTACCAACTGTCGTATTTATGGGCTGGATCATATTGCAGCCATTGCCTATATTAACCACTTTCACTGTGGTAGCAGGGACAGTAAGGATGACAGGAGATGGCTGAATCAAAGGTGAAGTCTTTATCAACGGGGCAGATTTTGCCCCTTTTTTTTTTTGGTATCCCTTACGAACACAAGGTTTGCGTATTTTTGCTCCAGCCAAAGCTGGCAACATCAGTTTGGGCTGAAAAGTTACTGGATTTGAGGACACTAGAGCTGGTGGTACAGCAGCTGAGAAGGCTTGCCTGGAGTCCGAATACGAAGTGGACAGCACATTCTGAAATTCCAGGCCATCCCCACTTCCTACCACTGCTGGAACATTCACAGGCTGCACTCCTGACACCGTCTGCGTAACTGTAGCTGGCTGGATTAGCCGAGGAATCTGAACCATAACTTTGCTGGGAGGAGCTTCTGATTGGGACAACTTCACAGTTTTCTGGATGTTAATAGTGTTGGAAGCGGGCTGCAGACAAGGACTCGGTCGAATGAGGACAGGCTTCAGAGCTGAAGACCTCTGCCTCCTCCACGCTCTCCTGGAGAACCGATTGGCAAGGGGCTTCAAGGTCAGTACGAGTCCCTTTGGCATGAGTAGGGGGTATTTTTCATCACATCCTGCGTCTGAAGTTTCCTTTCCTGTCCCCAAAAAGACAGATTCTGCATCAGGGGAACCTGGCATCTCCCTGGCATCTTCTGCTAATTGCTTCAATTCCCCCTGAATGGAGGGCAAGCTTGCCTAAAGGGAACAACAGTTTATTAGTCGGGTCCACAGGCTATTCCTCTCTTACCACCTCCAAACAGCACCACGGGCGGTGACAGACAGCAACTTGCTTCTGGAAGTAAGGCAGTTTTTAATTTACTTTATACGACTGTATATTACTTTATACGCACGAGTTTTACTCCAAATCCTTCAAAAGAATCTGAGAGCCTGCAAGAAACAACAGAACTGAACAGCTTTATAAAGGCTCCTTTAGCAAACACAGGATTTTGTGGGAAGGAATCTTCATTGTAACAACAACAAAATATAATGGGCGATTAAGAGATCTGGATTTTATGGCATCTGAGTCTGATTCTTTTCTCAGGCACAGTCCTCCCTGGCTGACTCACAAGCACGGTCACTACAGCTCCAACTTGGTACTCCTTGTGCAAAGAGTCTCAGAGAAAGAATCCTTACAAAGCACGAGACATTTGGGTGTAACAAAAATAACAACCACACTCCAGGTGAAGATAACATTAAGAAAACCCACCCCGCACCCCCAGATTTCTTCTTTCCTCTCAGAAGGTGAGGTTTTAAGGGGGAAGAATGTGCTGTACTACACTGGGGAAAAATGGCAACGCTGCTAACCACAAGGCAAGGGTCAGACTACGTTGATGAACAAATTAACAAAGCCAAATAACAAAATCAAGACAACAAGCCAGAGAAATTAGGAATGCACCACGTAGCAAAACAGAGATGTAAAAACAAACACTGTATGTCCACCGTAACTTCAATCATGTACTGCAGCTGGGCAGACAAGCACCGAGAGCAGTGCCTAACACTTCAGGTTGCTAAATACTCCTCCTCTTGCTAAATTTATTAGCTAGGCTCAGGATAACAAGGGCTTCCACGCAATATAATCAGACTGCCTTTGGTTAGCCTACAGCTCTCAAGTCAAAACAACTCACTCTGGGCCTAGGCTGTCAAGAGAGAAAGAAAGAAAAAAAACCCCGAAAGAAATCCACCAACAATAAACCCTACGCTGATGAAGAACAGCAGAACCTACCTTTAGCCAAAATGGCAGGCGATGTTCTTCTCTCTCCACAGGCGGCTTCCACTCGTTAGGCTGGATTTCCTCGCAGCACTTGAACAGAACGGGCAACTGTTTTGTCTTTTTATAGTACTATGTGGAGACGGGAAAGAATGCAAGACAAGATGACTGTGGTCAGACCACCCATCCAATAACTGCTGGGATGTAGGATAAGAACTGTGCTCTGTAATAGCGTTCATGTGAATAAAGCGATTCTCATCACTACTGCTTTAATAAGATACTACCCACAGAAACAAAAAAAGAATAATAAAGGCTGAACGAGAGCTCACTGCCCTCTTGGTTTCTCTCGACAGAAATCATGAAGTTCTAGCAGACGTGCAGGCATACTTGCTTTAAGTATTTCTGGTTCTTACTCTCTCTCCAGCGGTGGCCACTGGCTTACGGGACAGGATATCTGGCCAGCTGGACCTTCAGCCTGACTGGAGACAGCACTTTTGTTTCAGCCTCATGACTCAAAGTTTATTTGTATGAATTTGTTACTGAAGCGACAGTTGTAGAAGGACTTTCTGCAAGTGCTGGGCTTTAAAGAGTCAAAATAGCAATACAAGTACTTGCAGAGTACAGAGTGGATAAGGTCTTTTTTTGAAGAAATCCTTGTTGTTAATACAAGGATGACATTTTCTTGTAAGAAAGTGTCAGTGTGGCCCTGTGCTCCCCCTTTCCTTTCCTTCCCCCTCCCCCCTGCTCAAGCCATAACCATCAGGAATTGTTAGGATTTGCACTTGGACTTTGGGGGGTTGGTTGGCAACACGGCCAAAACACTGTCTGGAGTACGGACCTAGATGTTTTGTTCTCATGGCAATATGACTATAGGTCAATTCTCTTACTAACTTTGTTAAATCACTGTTTTCTATTAACAAATATTTCACTGCTTCTCTCTCATGAGTGAAGTTAATCACTCCGCCCACGACAGTCAGCACATACAGAAAAAGGTCCTTGGAACAAACAGCTCACCTCTTCTTACGTACTAAACACCAACCAGACACACAAATCTGAAAAATACCAAACCATGATCTGAACGCATAACTTACTCTGATGATATTATCAGGGGCTCGATTCATATTTAGATTCTTGATTCGTACTGTAAGCTGGTGGGCAGTTTTTGTTGGCAAGAGATACTTGCTGATCAAAGGCTTCGGGAACTCTGTCCCTTCAAAATGTTTCAAACCTAAAGCTAATAAACTGAAGAAAGAAGGAAGGAGAAAAAGAAAGAGGTCTTTTAGACAGTACAGCAGATTGCTATTTGGATGTGGTGTTGCACAATACACAGATATCCCAAAAGTTATCCTATAAATCCTCCTTAAAAAAACCTTAAAAGCTATCCTAGGAATTCTCCTTAACAAAGAAGTCTTGTTTGTATGCATTTCACTGAATAATTCTAAGCACCTACTTGTCCTCTGCCTTGGTGAAGATAATCTTGTCCCGAGGAGGGTTTGCTTTCAAGGAACATATTGGCAGTAACTCTGGATACATGAAGACTCTCCTTGTTGCCAAAATCCACGCCACTTGCTTTGGCAAACACGGAAATTCATTGGCTGTAAAAAGAATTAACAGATAAGGATAGACGAACACATGGACAAATAATGTTTCTCACAAGTGACTTTTTACTCCCTTCACTGCAAAAAGAGAGAGACTTTCTCCCTGGTTTTTAGAACTTGCGTATTTGCTAGTTTTTGCCCTTAAGTTTACAGCAGCAAAAGGTAAAACTACTTTCCTCTTCCATCTTTTCTTTTGTTTTGCTCTATAATGAAAAAGCACCTTTAAAAAGCTCCATTTATTTCAAGGGAGTTCACTCTCTAGGTAGCAGAAAAAAAATCACAAACCAAATATTTGAAACCAACAGTTTGGAGCTTTTTTAAAATAAAATGCTCCGATAAAGGGCATATTTCCTTGATGTGTGTAAACCAACACATTTGGAACAATTATTTCCAGTTTCATAGTTTCTTGATGGACTTCTGCAGCTCCAAGCATCATCTGCAGAACAATAAATGGCAGTATTATGATGTCAAACAAAAGGCAATAGCTCATATAACATGCCTTACTGTGTTGCAAGTTTAAGAAGCAAAAAGGTAGTCAATTAAGTGGATAGTTTTATCTAAAACCACCTCACAAGATTAAAAAAAAAATTAAAAATTCATTCCAAAGAGCTGTCTGAACCAGATCTCATAGCGTGAAATCCCTCCCACTGCCACTGGTTTCCCACTTCTCGTCCCTTCAAACGCGTACCACTCTTCTTCGCAGCCTTGCGAGGGCTCCAGTCAACTTGGACTTGGGCATGAAAATCTTCAATGAGCTGCAGCGCTCCCTTTAAGTTACAGGGCTGGAACATGGTTTGAAATTTAGGATTGAACGACTGACGAAGGAGTGTAGAGCTTCGAGCAAAGTTACCGAGCTCGCTCTGCAAAGTCAAACACGGAAAAAGATCAAAGAAGATGCCTTCAAATGGAAAAGAACAAATCCACCTAATGCAATAATGCAAAAAATAAAAGCTAGTGAAGTGAGAAGCATAAAAGGAGTTACAGGTTTTATTTTTGAGCATTACAAATCTAGGAACGATCATGAGGAATTTTTTTATTTTATTTTTTTTAATTCCTCCACTTCCCATAACCTTTCAACATCACAGAATGTCCACTAATTAAAGCTGTATTTTCTGAACTTTGTTTTCAGTATTTCCAAAACAAACAATTAAAAAATTCAAAGACAAGCCTATCTAAAGCACTGTTGTTAGTCGACATAATGTGAATTATTTCTCTAAGTACCGAGCACGTTCATAGTAGGCTAACAAAATCATTCCCCTATTGAGTGGCAGCCTCTCTCAATTTAATGGGATCAGTTAAATAAATTAAGCTCTAAATATTTCCAGTAACAAGCAATCGTTAAAATTCACATAGCTCTGGTTTTAGATATATCCTTACCAAAAACATCCTGGTAGTGCTGGCCTCTGAACTTAAAGCAGGGTTGGAACTTGCAAGAAGATGGATTTGAGTCAGAAGCTGAACATGCTTGAAGAAGAAAAATCAGACAAAATGTTTTTTTCAGTGTATCATAAAACCAAGAAACTGGAAAGCAAAAGTATAGAGGCACAAGAAATATCTCCTGAGCACCCCAAAAATGACATTCTGACTTCAAAAAGCAACAGAAAACCGAGGGGAAACTTTAATATTCACTGTCAGGAAGTTTATTACACAGATTTGGCCCTTGTGGCCAAGAAGGCCAGTGGCATCCTGGGGGGCATCGAGAAGAGCGTGGTCAGTGGCGGGTGGGAGGTCATCCTCCCCCTCTGCTCTGCCCTGGGGAGGGCACACCGGGAGTGCTGGGGCCAGTGCTGGACTCCCCGGTTCCAGAGGGACAGGGAACTGCGGGAGAGGGGACAGCAAAGGGCCACCAAGGTGCTGAGGGGACGGAACATCTCTGGGATGGAGAAAGGCTGAGGGATTTGGGGCTCTTCAGTCTGGAAAAGAGACGGCTGAGGGGGGAC
>VXBO01011983.1:19622-32438 GCA_013400135.1 Rhinoptilus africanus
CGCCTGGACGCGTTCCTGTGCCCCCTGCTCTGGGTGACGCTGCTCTGGCAGGAGAGCTGGACCAGATTATCTCCAGAGGTCCCTTCCAACCCCTGTCATTCTGTGTAAGTCTCAAGTTTTGCAAAGAAATCCTCTTAAACTTTGTATGGATATGGAAAAAAAATACATACAGCTTCTCATCTCTGTTGCTGACAGCTTTTAAACTGAACTTCTACACAGTTTTGCATGGGGGGAGGAGGAAAAAAAGAATCCAAACTACATCAAGAATGATATTCTTAGACAGTAATAAAGAAGTTGGTGCAAACAGAGGATTTTGACAGATTACATTCAGAATTCAAACATGGCCAAGGCAGCTACCTCACATGAGAACAATACAGGTGCCAAGAAATAAGCTCTACTTTGCACATTCAATTCAAATTGCCTTTCAGTGTGGAATCAGGCATGTAAATATTTATCCAACTTCAAATGTAGCTTTTTCAATTAATTTCTCCAAGGAAGCAGGCCAAAGTGCTTGCTGTACCATTGGCTTCCCTGCCCCCCACAGCAGACAGCAAATACTCACTAGGTCAGACCAGACAACATTTTATTACCTGCTGCATTTGCTGCTGGAGCCTCTTTCTTTGCACACTGTCGAGAACAAGGCTCTGGAGAGGCTTCTCATTCTGAGGTTTTGATTTTTCTATCTCTTGTGGTGGCTTGATTGAGGACTTCTTCATTCTCAACTGCTCAAGCTGTTCCTTCACCGTCCGGTGTTGTTCATTCAGTAAATTGGCCAGAGGTTCTTCAAATCTGTTTGAGGTCAGGCAGACCAAAATATAATAAGGATATGGTTTAATAACCATTCGCATTTATTTAGAATATGTTACTCTGTATCTGGGATGCACAGTTTAAGAACTATCATCTCTGCACTACTCAACGCACTGACAGTACACCTTAACTTGAAAAAACAGCTATTTATACAAAAATAAAACAGTTGACTTCTACATATATCTTTTAATCTACTACAGCGCTGTTGTAGTTCTGGGTTACGTTTCAACCGCTTATTCCAAAGACAGTGTCCTGGTTTAACCCCAGCCAGCAACTAAGCATCACGCAGCCGCTTACTCCCCCCTCCTCCCCCCGTGGGGTAGGGGACAGAATCGGAAGAGTAAAAGTAAGAAAAGTTGTGGGTTGAGATACAGACAGTTTAGTAAGTAAAGCAAGAATTGTGCGCACAAGCAAAGCCAAACAAGGAATTCATTCCCTGCTCCCCACGGGCAGGCAGGCGTTTGGCCATCCCGGGAAAGCCAGGCTCCGTCACACGTAACGGCGACTTGGGAAGACAAACGCTATCACGCCGAACATCCTCGCTTCCTTCTTCTTCCCCCAGCTCCTATGCTGAGTATGACTCCCTACCGCCTGGAATATCCCTCTGGTCACTTGGGCTCAGCTGACCCGGCTGTGTCCCCTCCCAGCTCCTCCTGTCGCCCCCAGTCCGCGCTGGCAGGCGGGGTGAGGAGCAGGATGGCCTTGACTCTGTGTGAGCTCTGCTCGGCAATAACTAACACATCCCTGCGTTATCAGCACTGTTTTCAGCACAAATCCAAAACACAGCCCCGTACTAGCTTCTACGAAGAAAATTAACTCCATGCCTGCCAAATTCAGCACAGACAGTTAACAGTCTTGTCCGCCATTCCCAATCACATCCCACGTGTGCTCCACTCAAGCGCTCAGATAATCTCAACAGTAGTCAGGATCTAAAATAATCTAGAACACATTAGGGCCAATCCTATTCAACTTATATCATCAGGCGAGGTCTGAACTCAAGGTATTAGGGGTGACATTTTACCACAAAGGTCTCCAGAAAGATCACACACAGACTCAAAATGCTGTTACTTTAAAAGAAAAAAAGCATTACCAAGCTTTATGCAGAGTACTCTGCTAGACACCTGCGGATACTACAGTAAGAGCCACTCCTGTAGCAGAAAAGAGGACGTACATATTACCGTCCTTTCAAAACCAGCTTCAACTATCCCCTGTTTTATGACAGATTTTTGGCTACAGCAGTTAATATTCCGATTTCTGCTAGCCATCAGCTTCACTTCTTTAACAGGCCTGAAGTCAGTTATAAGTGAAGCCGTTCCACAATGCTGCTATCACGAAAATAACAATAAGCCTAGCAAACGTATATTTTGCCACAAAACAACTTTAAGAATCCTGTATACACATAAAACTGGGGAAGAAACAATTGGGAGAACCAAAGAGAAATGCATACAACTAGCCATTATCAAAGACGAATACATACAAATAATAAGAGAGTGCATAAAGCTTCCCTGCTTTCAGTCTGTAGCTGGCTTAAGAATTGCTGCACTCCCCTCTGGTACTGCTCATCCCAGAGAGAGCACCGAGAAACTCCAGCCTTCGTTTTAGCTCCTTTCCCAAACAGATACAGCTTCATCTTGAGCTGATCTGCCCCATAAACAAGGAGACAGCATTCAAACCGCAGCTCACCTTTAGCCAGCTTCTGTAATTCCTTAAACAGAGCGGTATTATTACACAGAAATAAATGCTTTAGACCCTTTCCTCTTGAAGGCACTATTTCAAGTATAATCCATAACAAAAATCATCAAAAGCCGATTTCCAAACTTCACAGTCGCTTCAGACAGCCCTGGCTGTCTTTTTCCTTAGGAAAGGACATTACATCCGAGCTATTTACTTAAAAGATAAAGCGACACAGCTGGTCAAACCAGCGCCTCAAGCATTTCTCATCATCAAAAAAAAAAATGGAAGGGCAGTAAGTGAATTTTACCCCTCCCCTTAACAACAAAAGACAAGAATTAAGACAGCTAGTTATTTCAACAGCTGAAGGAAGTGACTTAGCAGGTAGTAAGGCAATTTTTTCAGAAGAATTAGTCTAATAAACAGGAGATAAATAAACACAATTTAGATACAGAGGGACAGTATATATAGCATGGAGATTAAAGAAGCAGGAACAGAATCCTCCACTAGAGATGCTGGCTTGTTGGAATAGATCACCATTCTGACAGGCCTCGGCTGTTTTCAGCTACGATACAGAACAGCCAGCAGCAATCTCTTAGCGCAGGCATCCTTGCTGTCTCCTTCTGAAAAGTTGTATTTCCAATGTTGTCATCACCTTTTTCAGATGCAACACAATCCGTAAAGTGCAAGGGTGGCAGACAGAAAACACAGGGTCAAGTGAAGTGTTCAATCTCATAAATAAAAACGTCTCAGAGCTTTCAAAAACAGTGGCCTGCGCTGAAAAGGCAGTACCTCTTTGGTGGCTGGCACAGCTGAAAGTAACCATAGACCTTTTAACATAACAGATTAGTGGTTATTTTTTTAATTTTATGACCATAACCAAATGATCCTACCTAAGTGCCTGTGGTGTATTAAAATTTGGCCGTGACTCTGTAACATTATCTTCATCTTCCGGACCTTCATCTTCCATGTTCGAGAAACCCATCTCGTCCTGAAACTGACAGCAAATGTGTAGCGACAGTCAGGAATAGAAAGCTCAAGTAGTACATTGACCACCAACTGTCTTTAGCTAACAAAGCTCACGATGATCCTCTTAGCGGAGACATTCATCTCTGCAGGGATTTAAGGAAGCTCCTATAGACCTTCTTTCCCAAGGCTAAAAATTACACTTTCATAGCAGGATCCTTTGCGCATAGTTGGCACTAAGCATCTTACAGAGACCACCCCTTCATGGCTTTAGAGATTTCATGTCAGACCTGAGAAAGATCTATTCTTTAGTGCCATACCCAATTTATCACTTACTGTCTCAAACAGCTCCTCCATCAGTTCATTCACTTCCTTTTCTGCAAGTAAAATTAAAAAGAAGCATGAAGACTCCTTTTCCAAGAAGCACTTGGCAATCCTGTCATTTAAGGCATCTTTCTAGCAAAGGGACTTACTGGTAATTCTCACAGCACGATCGTTTCTGAAGTCTTCTGTATCCGGTTCATCCAGATCTTCCAGGAAGTTGTACTCAGGGTCATCATCATCATCTGCTTCATCTAACAAGAAGCGTGTTTTGAAACGTCATTACCTTGCCCCAAGACCAACCAGGCACCAGGAGCAGAAGCACTTTGTTTACTGCCTGATCTGGCACAGAGGGCTAGGATTACCGCTCAAAATTAACTGCATGTTCCTTTTTATGGAAGCAATATCAAGCCCATCCTCTTTCCAAACTGAGCTACTAGCACCCTTATTTATAGCCATTCCCATTTAGAAAAGCTGGATTTATCCTCTGTGATCCGAATTTCATCTGAATTTAGAAAGAGTGAAGTAGTATTTCAATTTGTGTAATATATTCAATTTGCACGACAAAAGGAAGTCGAGTCCCAAAACTCGTTCCTGTTTCTTCTCAAAGAACAAAATACACTCAGATAGATTCAGGTTTATCGATACTTCCAGCTTCATGACACACCATGATGGATTAAGGGCTGAAACACATAACTTTCGTTCATGGTTGCCAGTTACTGTGTGTACTGGACAGTAAATATTTACAAGCGAGACACCTGAAGCTTAAAAAACTGCATGCAAAACATATTACTAAACAAGATAATGGCTGCAGCCAAGACCATCATGTACAAATAGAAAGGAAAAGCTCCAGGTTTTCAATGTAATCCCCAATTCCAGCGTACAACAACAACCTGTCACATACCTTCATTCTCCACATCATCGTTCATGAGCCCTCCAAGCCACCTTTTCCATTCTTCGTCATCTGCAGTATTGGGATCATACATATCAGGCGTGATATCTGGGGCTCGGAGCTCAGCCTCCAGCTGACCAAGAGGAACATCCTTCAGTGGTCTCTTAGATCGGGTTCGGAAGGCAATGAGGCTGTCTTCCAGAGACTGAGAAGTGAAGGAAAAGCACACTGGAATTACAATGTCTCTGCTTTTCTCAGTTGCTCTGACAGTGGGTTTTCAGCCCAGCCAAAAAAGTCCAAAACTAAAAGAATCACATACTTCAGTAGTCCAAGCAAGCTAAACTTTCATTAATCTCACTATTAAGCTGCTGTTATTTATAAATATATTACCATTCATTTATCTCATGCTAAACTCTCATCTGATACCAAGGAAGCAATCTCCACTTGCAATATTTGATTCTTTGCCCTCGTCACTATCTGAAATTAATCTTGAGCAGCAGCACAGGACTGTATCTTCACGACTCCTCGCCCCTGCACAGTAACACAGATCTAACATTTTTCTCATTATTAATATGAAACAGTGGTTCTCTTTACAACCAAGCTTCCTCAGGGTTTTGCAGGCAACTGTACTGTTAATGAAACTAAGCTGACAGGATATCTTTCAAAATTAAAACCATTTTTATTAGTTATGCAAGTGTCATAAAGTTACTTTTAACAGTCAAAACAATGGCAGCAAGAGACTTAGTGTAGTTATGACGCAAGAAACTTAAAGTATTTATCACTAACAACTCTTTATTCAGCTACCTCTGTTCTCTCACAGAGCTAGCGTCCTACACACCACGGAGATTCAACTTTAAATAAAAGTTATAAAAGAAGCAATAGCAGAGAACACCAGAAAGTTACCTCTTTTCTAACAAATTTCGCTCAAACTAAAACTATCACAGCATCTTACCTGGTAAGAATCCATGCACACTGGGCTTGAAGCCAGTTCCTCATCCACTGCATGCAGCTTCTCCATGAACGTGCTGTCTTTGTTTTGCTTTGGTTTAGGAGGTGGCGGAGGTCCCATGGGAACTACTTCAGCACTAATGTGTCTAACAACAGGTGCAGTAACCTTCTCCATCTAGTTAAAAAGGCCTTCGTGTTAAAAGGTTTTACTTAGAACATAAATTTCCAAGGACAGAATAAGTCTCTTTCTGCTTGACGAGGGTCTAGCGCAACCACAATGAGAGAAACGCTTCACAGAAGGAAATGGATTCTTCCTATTACACTGACTTTTTCAGAAAGTACAAACAAATTTATTGTTCTTGCAGGAAAGGAGACACTGGGAAGATTTGATTATCAGTCTAAACATTACTAAAGCTGATAAACCGGAACACTAGTAATTGCTGCACACTCCCAACGCTCCAAAAACAAACCCACCGTGGGTAGAACGTGCAACTATCAACATATTATTGTTTTTTTCTCCAATTCCAGCATCAGCGGTTAGTTCTCACAGTCACTTTCTCATTCTTGTCTGCTGATACTCAGCTCTTATCACACTGCACGTACTCCTTCGACTGATGTGACAGTGTGTGCAATCACCACAAATACCTTACTCTTTTACCAGAACCACTTTCCCCTCCTAAGCCAAGCACAGAAAGTAATTCTCCCGCACTGCTCTCAAAAATAATCAGAAAAGAAACATTATCTGAAGAAGAGCCAACTGTTTCCACTGCCAGTGCTTTTTTTCAGTACGCATGTTTATCCCAGACTAAGCTCTTCCTGCAAGGGTTGCACTCCGCTGCGTACGCAGGAACCACTGGAGTGTGACCCTAAAGCCACACAGCACCTGTAACGTCACTACAACTTGAAGCAATAATATGCATTTTTGCTTTTGCGTTAACCATTTAGGAATAATGAGTGAAAGCCGTTTCTAAAGAAAGCAAAATCTGTCTTGAAATTCACCTCACAGAGCGTCCCTCCCTCTTCATCAGATGATCGCCTTGTCCTAGACCGTTTTGCTCCCCGAGGAGAAGAAGCGGTGCTCTCTACATCACTTTCCAGTAAGCTCTATAGTGCAAAAGATGCAGAATGCAATCAATTGTGCCACAATCAAACACCGCTTCAAGTAATATTCCAAAGACTCTTTCCAGCCAAATGAATATAGCACTGAAGAAAGATTACTGGACAGGCAGGGACAACTTAGAAGATTTCATACGTTAAAATAAAGCTCATTCTACTACCACAAACACGCAGACAACTCCATGCTGAACAGATCTTTGTACAAGTTGCATTTACCTCTTCTGCAGTCTCATCCTCATCCTCGTCGTCAGGCTGGTATTCCTCATCAGATGAATCATCTTCCTCAAGAGGAATGTCCACAAACTGCGGAGGCTGCAACAGAAGAAAGGTGACAACTTTTTCCAGGCAAGGTAAGAGTTGCACTCTAACGGCACACTATCACATCGAAGATTTCTAACCGAAGAAACATCCTGAAGGCTCAGGAAGGAAGGAGACTACTCAAGAAGGCTGAAGAAACTAAAGAAGTTACTAAAATAATATTGGTAAAGCAAAGTAAGTGGTTCGAAAAGGCGCAAGAATGGGCACAAATGATTTAGCGTTTATATGACGGAAACACTGCAGGAGCAGACACTATCTCAAAGACACGTTTCTAGTACTTAGATGGCCATTCACTCCTGCTACGCTGCTGAATCCTGCCTACACCTAGATAACACATCTTTTGGAGCAGGCAGAGCTCAGGAAAAAACCTGAGGCCCAGGCCGTATTTCCAGGCAGTCCTACAGCGTATGAAACAGTCCCAGGAAGGAACATGTTGTCACATGAGGCCTGGGCAACGGCATTCACTGTCAGGGGTTTCATCCAGCATGAGAAGACAGACCATCCAGCAGAAAAGAAATCCCCTATGACACATCATCACTTCATCACGTTCGGTCTTCCACTGAAGGCAGCTCTTTCGGGGGCTGTCTGTGCACCTGCTGCTACATTAGCTGCGTCGTCCCGCCTTCCAAACCCTGTTTGCGATGCTCCCGGTCACCAATGCTCCCAACACGCTAGACAGGAGCCTGCTCCAACCCCTCCAAAAGGGTCCTTGCTCAGCAAGGGGCCTCTAGTTTGGTCTCCGATTTCCCAGCAGGAGTTCACTTACCTTCACCTCATTTGCCTTCTTAATTGGAGAAATATTCCACGTTGGAATCACCTAAAGATAGCAAAACCACTTTAACTAACTCAGAAAAGTCAGGTGTTGCACAGCTTAGACAGTCTATTAAATCAAACAAGTACTTGAGCTTGAGGCCTTGCTTGCCAAAGCAGCCAAGGAACAACAGACTTCAAACAAAGGCTTTCTGAACTGCCCACATGATCTCTACAGGCAGTAACTCGGACCTGGTTCTATTCTGCTCATCTAAAATGAATTTTTTACATTGTTTTAACTTATTTTTTTCATTTTTTAGAATAAATCACATAAGAGCATGCTTTACTCTTCTTTTAGGAAGAGACAATGATCAAAACCATTCAGGTGGGGGGAAGTAAAAGCAGATGACATACTTACCACTCCTTTCTCCACAACTTCCTTCAGTTTGGAACGAGTCATTTTGGGCTCCTGAGAGTTTAACACAAGACAACGGCAACCCATTTAGCTATTTTCCTTAATTGCAAGCTTTCCCCCAGCAACTCTTTACTACAAGGCTTTTCTCTTTTTTTAAAATTCATTACCTTTTCGACATGATCAGAGTGACATCAAAAACAACCCCTCATAATTCTGTTTTACAGTTTACACTCATACACAGACACCACTTACTTCATCCAGGTGGAAAATCTGGTAATGAAACGAATTACGGTACTACCTATTTTACCTACTCTCTTCGTACCACGTCATGGACCAAGAAGAGAGACTGGTGAAGGTATCGTGCATTTGGAACAACTGAAAAACCTAATGGAAAAAGCTCTTTACTTACAAACAAAGGAATATCTTCTGTCTCGCTGATGGCTGCTTTCATCATGGCAACCACGTGCTCATTTGTGATCACTTCCTACAGGAAAACACACAAAAGTATCCTTTACATTCTGCTTCTTAAAAAGAAACAGACTTAAGGGTAAAATAAACTAGATGGAAACATGATGCAGAAATAGTGCGCAATACACTTTGTAATTACACTACAATAAAAAAAAGCTTGTTCCGTGACTGAACAAGGAAATACAAAGTAAGCACAGCAGTGCTAAAAACATTTGCACTACATTTTCTGTGAACGCTCCACGGAACAAATTTCCAGCAGAAGGAAAGAAAACAGTCGAAACAAAAGCCCACACCAGGTTTCCTTCCCTCACGTCACGTAGTCAGTAAAACGTGCCAATCCCAGACACATGAGAAATGCAGCTCTGAAGCTGCAACAGAAAACTCAAATCCTTAAGCGCTCACAGGCTCCCCAAATAGCAAGCGCCTAATTCTCCAGAGAAAGCACGTAATAATCTACTCTTTGAAACGTTGTGCTATATCATTTCAGAAAACATTGTATATATTTAAAAGAAATAGGGGAAGGCAGAAGAGTCCCAGTATCCATGACTACATTTTCTGAATGCCACCATAAGGCTCCAGGGAAGGTAGGCGACTGCGAGATATTTACAGCCCTTCCACTGTGCCATGTGACAGAGAAAGGGATTAATTTATGGCACTTGCACAAAAATCAGCTGCTGAATCCGCCCAAAAGAATCACGGCAGTCTCCAGTTTGCTTACCAAAGGGATGGCAAAAAGGGAAAATATCCGAGAGCAGCTGGATTAGAACACTAGCTGCTGGGGGTGAGGGGGTGCGGGGGTGGAAAGCATCACAGTTTTTGATCCTGTGGGAAAATAAATGCTATTGCTCTCCAGACCCTGCTCCTGGGATAATATGAAATCTACACCTAATAGAGGTGCAGAATTAGTTTCACTACACAGCTGTCACAGCACAGAAATTGTTCCTGCAGTTCCTCTCTAACTGGAAGTTGCGTGATGGACTAAAAGATTGGCCGGGGTCATTAACTAGGAGTAATGCGCTTCTGTCAGCTCCACTAGAAATCCGTCAGAACCTCATCACCAAACAGGTCACTCAAAATAAGAAACAATGAGTTCACAGCCTACATCTCCTCACCTGGAAGGAGAAGCATGCATTTTACTTCAATTACTCCTGCTACAGCTTAACGGTAGAGTAAAACAGACCCATTTGCCACTGTAAACAAACGGAAGTCAGGGATCAATACCTACTAACAAAGCCAGGTGCAAGTAACTTATACAAACACCACACGGTTCTCTCTTTATAGCTTTTTATAGGAGAGATTAGGACGTGGGTGCCCACCAAGCCTTCCTTGTTCATGAAATCGAGCGCACTATACGCCCGTGAAATCAACTAGTACTACACTCGAGACTGCACTTCCTTAAAAAGCCAGGCACTTCTCTGTTGCCTGTCTGAGTCCCGCTGCACTCACATGAAGGATGTTTCGCACGTTGACGACTGTCAGGTTATGTTGTTTCGCTCCATCTTCTAAGGTGCGATCAAGGGTATCATCTAGCTTGATGTCGCAAGACAAAGATCCCTCCTCTTCTTGACTTCTCCCTTCTCTTTTCCGTTTGGTTGCCTTCCTCCTCCTCTTCCTTCTCTCAATATCCTCTCCATCTTGCTCCTCTGAAAATTAATAAAAAGGGAGTCTAAAAACTCAGATATTTCATATTCTGACGGTATGAGTTTAAAATAAAGAGAAGCTAGAATTCTGCAGATACTGAGGTGGCAGCACCTCTCCAACAGGTGACAGGGAGATCACCCAAGTGCAATGGCCCTAAGAACTAGAAACCGGCTTTTGAATAATGGATTCAAATTCTGCAGCACCTGAGTGCGTCACATTAGTCGAGCAAACAAAGGTTATGTGTCTGCCATCTCCAGACTGGTTTTACAGAATGGTCTCTGCAGCCTTTTTATGCCTTTGTCCAGAAGGAGGTGTTTTAAGCATGCCGCCAAGATTAAAGCAGTTGCAAAACTCCAGGGACCATACAGCAAGCACAGATTAGAGTTTCTGGGACTCAACGTGTTTCCCAGGTGGTGCTGTTTTGATGACTCAGGGAAACAAAAGAATCGTAACTTCCTTTGAAGGAAAGCTGTGGTTTTAGTAATAAAAAATTGCAGAGATCAGCTCCAGCAAGTTTCACTTGGATACCTGCAGTTTATTTAGGATGAAAAATTCAAAAAAACATTGCATCTAAACAGATCCTGCCACGGTGGACACAAGTCCAGAGTTCTGCGTCTACTGTATCCAGTCACAGCTCTGTCCCTTGCATACAGTGGAATAAACAGCCCCACATCCTCATTTTCCTCATCAGTCTGCTAGGGCCACTCACCAGCTCTGCTGTTCTTCAGCAGCTTCATTGTGGTAGGATTTCTAACAGCCAGCTGCAAAGAACTTCTCCCTGGAGACTCCTGCACTGCAGACTGGTTTTCAGTCGGATACGGCTCTCTCTGCGAATTCAATTCCACCTCTGTATACAGCTTAGGCGTTCTCCCTGCAAACAGTACACAGCGAGCTGCAGTCAGATACGCCACACGGACACAGCTGAGCAAGCTTAAGAGGCTGCTGCAATTACAAAAGCTTATCATGACCCGTTCCAGTCTGTTAAATCAACTGCACAAGTCTAACCTAGCCCACGGAAGTCCAGATGCACTGAAACCTGCAGCAACAGCCCCATCCCGCTGGAAACCAATCCAGGCAAAGGCTCCCGCCTCCAGCTATTTCAGTTTCGCTCCCTCCACTACCAGTTTTGCACAGCTATGCTCAAAAGTGCTCCTGTCAAACGATCCACTCCCAAAAAACTGATGATTTGGTTAAAACACAGTTGCGCTCTCTGTTGTATAAACGCAACTGCAACAACAGAAATCAGCAGCTGGGGCAGGCACTCCTTCACCCAGCCGGGTTATTCACCGCTGGAACAGCACACACTCCGACCTCGGGATGCAGCTTCACAGCCACCTTGGGCCAAGTTAACCCGCTCTCCCGCTGACAGGGGTGGCCACACACCCTTCCCGCTCCTATTCCGCACAGCCCTACAAGTTACGGAGACCTAGAAAACAACGGGGAACCGTCCCCTGTTCCACTTCCCTTTCTCCTGACACAAAATCAGCTTTTGGTCAAATCAGTGAGCTCATCACAGCAGTAGAAGAACCAGAGACAACGTTTTGTCCCTTTTCGCTGACACCTGTAGTTTACCCTGGGCTTACAATGACTAGGAAAAAACCCTTAACTTTCATGAACGCTTTAAGCCAGTATGAAAACACATCGTCACCCAGTAAAACCAGCGCCCCAACACACTGCTCTGGGCTGGCACAGCTCTTTGTGCAGCTGAGCAGTGAGTCCCAGCAGGGAGTCGATCCAGCTGGAGAGGAAAACACCAACGCCCCCGCTTCCCACAGCTTTTTTTTGCCAGATCAACTCTCCAGTCTCCTCGAGCTCAAGAAGACAAAGACGCACGCCAGGAAAAGAGTAAAAGAACAGGACTGGCAATTTGGGGAAAAGCGGGAACAACCACTTATTTCAGCAGACTTAAAAATGACGAGAGATACATGAGCATCGCTTTGACGGCGGATACCTCTCATCTCCCTCACCAGCTCACACATCACGCTTTCACTAAGCGAACCTCAGAGCAGGCAAGATGCGCCTGGGCTTTTTACACAAACTCCCAAAATACCTCGATTCCCTTTCTAACTTGGTATTAACACAAGCTCCACTGACATCAGCTCTCGTAAAGGACCACAGCAGACCCCCTGCATCTACAAGCGCCCCTCCAGGCGACTTTTCTGAATTATCTTCCAAGAATGAAAGCAAACGCGGACAAAAACCGCTGAAAACCATTATTTTCGGAAGCGGTAGCTTGCCGTTTTGCCAGTCTCACAGCTCACTAGCCAAAGACTTGTTTTTAAAAACGAAAGGCGAGGGGACTGTCCCCAGCCAAAGCCTGGTTTTACAGAGACTTGTCTGAAGACCACCTGAAGGCAACGCGTCCCGCGCCACCAGATGTGTCTGCAGGAGTTACTGTGGGGACTTATTGCTGAGGGACGGAGGGGCCTCCCGGTGCGGGGGCGCCTCCCGGTGCGGGGGTAGCGCTGGCGGGGCCGGCAACGGCCCGGGGGGACCCACCGAC
>VXBO01011983.1:33006-70718 GCA_013400135.1 Rhinoptilus africanus
CGGGGCCTGTCGGGACCAGTCGGCAGCTCCTGCATCCCGGGGCTCGAGCATCCTGCGGGCGGGGCCGGTACCGCGGCGCCTCCGCACCGGGTTCCGCACCCCGGCCTCGGCGGGGCCATGGCGGAGATCACCAGCGTCCACCCCGGCTTCGGTGAGTGNCAGCCGTAGAGGCTCAAAACCGCTCTCTGCGTCCTCCAGCCCCCGGCTGACCTTCCCCTCAGCCCATAAAGCCCCATAGTTAAAGCGCGGTTATTAATTTCCTTTAAATTCTGAAGTACTTGGTAATAATTTTCCATAGTGTGTCATTTATCTAATGTATAATGTGTCTACTTACCTTTTACCTTCTGTGTTTCCTGGAATCCAAGAGCCACCTGCTGTCATAATTTAATCGCTGGCCGCCATTAGGGTATGATTAGCAAACATCAGTTTTAAAAGGAAGTTTTCAAGTATTTTTTTCATTGATTGCAAAATCATCCCATATCCCCAAAAGTTGGGTTTGGTTTGGGGAAGAGCATCACATCAGAACGAAGATCTCGTCAACCAAGTTTGACTAAAAAAAAAAGCACGGTTTTTCTCTTTTTGAGAGAGGAGATGGGCTGCGGTGCCGTTTAAAGCGGGCATTGCGTGTGGCAAAGCGCTTTGAAAATTGCAGAAGCTTAACCAAAAGTGGTTTGGGGCAGCTTGACATCAGTGTTGTTTTCAACTCTAGGGAATTATGGAGACAGGACTAATGAATGTATGGAACGATGACATAAGTGGGAGTCTTCAGCCAGGGAAAGAGGGCTGTCAGGAGCAGCACAGAGCAGGGAACGGTTGCTCCCTGTTTCTTCTAATGCAAGATCAGGCCTCAGATGGCTCGAAATAAAAGCCCTTGTTTTCTCGTGCCGCATAATCGGGCTGAGGAACTCTTTGCCACACAACGTTACGGGAGCAAATTCAAGAGTTGAGCTAAATCAGCGGAAGAAAGATCACAAAGACTTACTTGGTGCTTTCTAGTGTGACCGCTTCTAAACTTGTCCCGTCAGATCTGCAGGAAATGAAGGTACCAGAGCTTCTATGAAGACACAATAGAAAGAAAACACACACAAATAAAAGAGATCGGGGTAAGAAAGGACTTTCAGCATTTGTCCTTTTTTGCATATCCACTGAAGCTTTTAATATGTGTCTACGGCTGTTGTGTTCAAATTAGCTGTTAAAGACCACTTGCCTCGTTTCAAAGAGGAAACAATAAATAACGAAATAAAGTTGGGGTTTTTGGGGGGGGTGTTTTGTTAATATTATGAATTCTTCTTGCTTTAATGAATTCAATCGAAGGCTATGCTCCTAGTGGGCCCTGAGACACGTTTATGTGTGACGTTGGTCACCACTGCAAATTCCAGTTCCAGTCTGGGAAGGCTTCTATCTAACCAAAAGTGATTTTGCTATTTTTGCGAAAAGGAGACATATTCTTTTGAAAATCACAGTTTTCCCTGAGCCTATCAGATATTCAGATTATAGCCTGGCAGTCTTGTCTTCTTGCCCGTTAACCTCAATAAATAGTAATGTGGAAAGCACAGAGAACAGACAGAATCGAGGTGCTCTCTGTAGCTTGTATGAGGTTGGAAGATTATTTTCTCCTGTTCATGGTACAGGATGAAGATAGGAGGATAGAGAAGCTTACTTTTTTTACTAGCTGTTCCGTTTAGCTATTGCTGTGATTGTCATGGCAATGGTTTTTGATTTTCCCTTTTACCGTGGAAGCAGTTTGTGCAATTTGTGAAGAAAGAGACATAGGCTAGAGGGCTTTTTTTTGTTTGCTTGCTTCCAAATGGCTTTAATGCTGATTAAACCAGTAATACAATAATAGGTTATAAGAAAAGCCTGGCTCTGCCTTCCCTACAGCCTTCCACCAAGAAACTGAAGACAGCAAAAAGATCTCACCCTTTTGTTTCCCTTTTAAGACCGAACAAACCCCACTCTTTTGGTCTCTGCTCGTCCTCCATCTGCTCCCCATTCTCCATCCTCCATCTGCTCCAACTTTGAATCATCTCCGTGGCCCATGACTGGAATTGCTTGAGGATGTCGGTATAATGTACTGGGGAGCTCAACGCTACTGGTTTTATCCTGTGTCTTGGTAAAACGTCTCCAAAGTCAGCCGTTACAAATAGAAAATAACTAGCATGGTTGCTAAAAGTGAACGCGGTGCTTTTTTATTCTGGCTTGTCATTACTGAAGAATGTAGTTGGCCTAAACTCCAGAAAATATTCAAATAATCCCTAAATCCAAATAAAGGGTTTTCCGACCGTTGTTTTTGGACGTTAGATTTCCACATGAAGTTTTGTGTGTGTCACTGGCCCTGTATCTGCTGTAAGGGGCTAGGACAAAGCGATCCACTATTTCAGGGCAAAGGGATTTTTTTTAAAATTGTTTATAAAGGATAGCTCCAGAGCTAGTTAGTGTTGTGGCCATATTTATTACTGTGTTCACATTGTTGAAATAGAATTGTGTAATGTTTCTGAACAGGGCATTTAAAGAAAGAAAGAAAAAGAAAGAAAAGAATGCTTCCTGCAGATCAAGAAACTGTATTCTTGTGGAGATGCTGGTAGTGCAGGAGGTTGATTTGGCAAGATAAAGCAATCAACCGTTTGAAATTCTTAGCATGTGAAACGTAGGTAGAGCATGCCTTAGCAGCGTAAAATGTTTCCCATGTGGGAAAATACAAATTAAAGGAAGTAGTTTTTCAATTCTGGGGAAGCTTTGAGAACAACACGGTACTGCCATATAGAGCGTCGCTGGGTTGTGCTCGGCCCCGTGGGGGCAGAGCCACCACAAAGGTAGAAGCTTGTTCCTGATTGCCTTGTCTTCTCCGCAGATGTCTCTCCGGTTGTGGCAGGCCTCATCGGTGCTACTGTCCTTGTGGTTTCCGTCTCAGTAACAGTTTTTGTGTGGACATGCTGTCACCAGCAAGCCGAAAAGAAGCACAAAACCCCACCGTATAAATTCATCCACATGTTGAAAGGCATCAGTATCTATCCGGAGACCTTGAGTAACAAGAAGAAAATAAACCGAATCCGGAGAGACAAGAATGGCACTCCTAAGGAGACTGGAAGGGGAAACCTCTTGGTGGATGCTGCTGAATCTGGTTTAATAGGCTCCGATAAGGCTCCAGATGGGCCAAATGCAGCCCCCCACGTCGACCAGCTCCCAATAAAAGTAGATTATGGAGATGAACTAAGTCCAGATCAAAGCCTCACTCCAGGAGGAAGTAAAACCTCCTCCCCATCTTCTCCAGGGGATGACGTCATGTTGGGTGAACTGACTTTCTCAGTGGACTACAACTTCCCCAAAAAAGCTCTGGTAGTTACCATTCAGGAGGCTCACGGGCTGCCGGTGATGGATGAGCACACTCAGAGCTCTGACCCTTACATCAAGATGACAATTCTTCCAGATAAAAGGCATCGAGTGAAGACCCGTGTACTTCGCAAGACGCTAGACCCAGTCTTTGATGAAACCTTCACCTTCTATGGGATCCCATACAGCCAGCTCCAGGATTTGGTGCTTCACTTCCTCGTGTTGAGCTTTGATCGCTTTTCTCGAGATGATGTCATTGGAGAGGTCATGGTGCCCCTTGCAGGGGTGGATCCAAGCACTGGAAAGGTTCAGCTGACCAGGGAGATCCTCAAAAGGAACATACAAGTAAGTTGCTTCATGGAGTGTGACACAAGACTCCTTGCATTGTGTTTGATCCCAGTTCTTTTGATCCAGGAACCTCCATGGTCTGATAAGCAGGAATACTGCAAATCCTTAGCCACGAAACCCCTTTTTCTGCAGCCACATGTTACTGGTATTATATGACTGTGCTCTTTTAGTTGGGCAGTTCTCTGCTGTGTGGGTATGGCAGTTGGATAAGGCATGGTCACTATTTAGGCATAGAAGTGATGGATGTTAGGATGCCAAGAAAAAAGGCAGAGTCTTCATCTCATCAAGTAGAAGAGCTGATGCGATAACATCATTTGCAGATAATTCATCTGCAAAGACAAACCTCACTTAGGGAGATTTGTCTGGTCTGACCATTTTAGACACCTATAATTGTAATTATCTACACCTGAATTGTTACTGTAAGTAAGTGGGAATATGTCGACATAGTCAGCAGAGTCTGACGTGATTCCTTTTGTCCTGGAGCCGACATCTAAACCAGCTCAGCTGAATCCCAGCCGGGATGGCTCTGGTTTTTTCTCACTTGAGAACAAAGTGTGTCTAAGACAGTTTTGTCAAATGTAGACATTTGAAATTTAGGTGGCGTGAATCCCACTCTTAGCGTCTAGTGCTGTAAGGTAGGAAGATGAGCAGTCCCTTTGAGCTGTTAATGCTTACACTGGGGAAGATGTCTTCTGTCCTCAGGAAACGCACTACGTGCAGGTAGGAGGATGAGGCAGCACTTAAGATTTTCATTTTCTTGCTTCGTTTATTTTTGCTACCCATCCTCCAGGTTGAATAGAAAAAGGCATTTGGGCTCAATTATTGCCATAAGGTATTGGGAATTGTTGCTGGGCTCTATAACATACTTGATTATGTCCTAGAGTGGCAGTATTTGCCTTGAAAAGTTTTTTCCACTATATTTAACTTTTATTTTTTTTAAAGCTATTTAAAGGACACCCTATGTCAATGACCCAAAACAAACCAAAAGAATCCCAGAGTTCTGGTAATTACTTTGCTTTTCTTAGATTCTTGAGATGCTTTACATTATGATAAAACAAGTGTTCGGCTTAGGTTCTTTTAATAGTATTCTTTTCAGTGCATTGACCGTATCTCTTAGAAGTAACAGATTAAAAATAGAGGACAAAGTCACGCTAAATGAAAATAGATTTAATCAAGGACACAAATCATTTGATGTTTATTAGTAATCAAAAATAGATTTACCTTGGTGTCAGGTGTGCATTCGTGAAAATCTTCACAGTTCCACAATGTCAAAACAGCCGTCACTGAACAAAAATTTCAGCGTCAGGAAGTTTCAAAATCTGGAATACAGAATTGCATTTAAACCACAGTAAATTATTGCACTGATCCAAGCCAGCGAAGGTGTAAATCCCACCCTAATGAACACTCCTGATAATTTCTAACTTAGAATCTGAGAATGCAAGTTACTTTGAAGTAACTACATTAAATTACTTCAGACCAAAAGAACCCCAAAACTCTAAGAAACGTACACCCGCCCGCCCATACTCTCTCTGGCTGCTGTGTTCAGGTTTATCCAAGGAGTCGAAGTTCTGAGCCTTTCCACACCCCGGCCAGGAACTCGCGCATATATTTACTCTTCTCCCAAAATTTTGCATGAGCAGCAATAGCCTTCGTTCCTTTTGTTCGGAAAACTTGTCTTAAACACAGAAGAACTGCTCAAATAAAAAGAAACCACCGAAATGATCGAGAACATTTTCTGTGTTTAACTTTACACGCACAATTTTTCCCCGCTAAGCT
This sequence comes from Rhinoptilus africanus, assembly GCA_013400135.1. Lineage (NCBI taxonomy): Eukaryota > Metazoa > Chordata > Aves > Charadriiformes > Glareolidae > Rhinoptilus > Rhinoptilus africanus. The sequence continues at coordinate 38,461 of VXBO01011983.1, forward strand.
GAGTAACGGCGGCTGAAAGAACAGCTTCACCTCTTTGGTCATCACCAGAGCAGTCGGTGTGACATTTATTTAGTGCTTCACTGCTTTGAAGGGAGAAAAATTCCTTCATTTGGGCCCCCCCCCCACACCCCCTTTTGCTCCGGTGGGTTGACAGTACCGGCCACCAGCGGGGGCAGGAGGCCGGCGAGGTGCCGAGAGGGAGAACCTTCCGCAGGCAGCTGCTGGAGTTGTTGCGGGAGCTCTGCTGTCGGCGCGGTCCTGACACCGCTCGATTCCATACCCATTGCTAACGCTGTTTGCTTTGAGAGCAAACGAACCTCATCTAAATTAGTGCTGTCTCATTGACAGTTAGTGAATGCCGCCTGGAAACCAAAACTAATTATCTTGATATTACGTTAGTCTTTGAAAGGATGTACAGCAAGTTTAACTGAGTCGATCTGTGTTTATCTTTTTGTCTCCATCCTGTACCTTTGCAGACTAAACCGATGGTGAAACTGCCAAAGCATACGTAAAGAATTTGAGGTGCCCGGCCATCGAAGCTCTACCAAAAGCCAATGAAACTTTAGCTGCTAAACCCCACAGCTGCCTCTCGAGCAGACCTCAGAAGGCAGCCCCGGCCACACTCCTCTCAGAAGGCTTCCACCATGTTTGCCCTCACGGGAACCCAAAATTCAAGGGGGGGGAGGCCGTATGACGCTCCCTGTGCTCAGCAGGCGTAGGGTGAAGGGCGCAGGATGATTTACCTTACGCCGCTCGCTCGGTCCTTCTCCCAGAGGCTCCGTCTGCCTAAGGCACTTCACATGGCCTGCATCTAATTTTCCAACTTTCTAGGCATTTAGCAAAGGGAAAGGAAATTCTGGTGACCTCCAACTTCTGCCTCTGTTTATAAGACCATCTTGTCCTAATAAGTTCTTTCTGTTTCTTTTTCACAGAAATGCATTAGCAGAGGGGAGCTGCAAGTCTCCTTGTCTTACCAGCCTGTGGCTCAGAGAATGACTGTTGTGGTGCTGAAAGCCAGACATTTGCCAAAGATGGATATCACTGGCCTCTCAGGTAGAAGCTATTTTCTCCAGCTTTAAACGTGTAGGGAAAAAAATCTCCCAAGTTTACTTTCACATCTTTTCACCTGTCTTACCTGAAGATTTTCTATATTTGCTCACTCTTCCTCAAGCTCTTTCGAAGGGCGGTGGATCACTGTGAGCGATCCATCACTCCCCGACAGATGGTTAGACAGACAAGACCAAATCCTTCCTACTGCGAGACCAACAGTTGCATCTTTTTGGCATCCTCTGGTTTGTTTATGAAAGCAGCATTTCCCGAATTCAGCAGATCTCTGGGTTGCTTTTGGCCGGAGTGGGCAGGCTCCGCGCCTCCGTGCTGCTCTCACTCACCATCGCCACGGCCGCCGCCTGCTGCGTCTGCCTCAAACCCTGCCCCTAGAAAAGGAGGGTAAAAAAAGACCAAGCGTTAAAAAATAGGAGGGAGAGATTCAGAATAGAGAAGAGTAAATTCATGTGACATTAGAAACAGTTCAGGGCTTTTTTTTCGGTTTTGCTCATTGCGGTGTTCTGCTCTCTGAAGAGAAGAGCGGCTGTGCTGGCTCTCCTGTTTTGTAGTCGCAGATTCTCAGGCTCCTGAATCCCCTTAGGAAGTTTCCTTCAGGATTATGGGGAAATGGTTGGAATCAGCTTCAGATTCACTAATAGCCTGACCGATAGCAAATTTAGTCCTGTTTTTGCAGTTTTCTCCTGTACACCTCAGAATGAATGCGGGCGAGGCTTAGTTATAGATTGTCGGCCTTAAATTTTACTCTTCCTTGAAAAAAAAAAAGCTTTCCATTAGTGGGTCTCCAGCCACAGGATAAATTTTTCAGTAACTTCTGCCTGCTGAGTCTGGCAAGGGTAACATCATTGCTTTATATGATCTTTATATTACACGTAAGATCATCATCTCAGTGGGATGAAAAAAGTCATTCTGTGAGATGAAAAATGACTTAGCCAGTGCCAGATGGGCAAGTGACTTCCGGCTTCAAAACTCATGTTACAGGAAAAAAGAGCACCGTGCGCCTGGTGGCTTAATTTTAATCCTAAACAAGCAAGTAACGAAGTGAGGCTGATGGAAAGATGAAGGCTTTGGTTTAAGCTTTCTTCTTTTTCAGTACCTCCCACCCTTTCCATCTGCGGATTTGTAAAACCGTTTTGACGCTTTGTTGGGCTGTTTCCCAAGTATTGGGTAAAAAATATTTCTTGTTATAGATGACAGTGAAAAGTGAAAGTTTTGGCCAGTCGGGCGCTGACCTCACCAGCAAGCTATCCGTTTGGTATTTCTAGAATTAATTACCGCCACGTACAGGCGACTTGCTGCCCCCCAGTCCCCATGCAATGTTGAAACTCATGACGAACTTGCGCCGCTAACGAACGTCGGCTGGTTGCTTTGCACTGAGGAAAGACGCCAACAGTGTCCCCATCCCGGGGGACCTGGAGGCCGAAGCCGAGATTCACCCCGTTTACTCGAGCTGGCTCAGGTTCAGCAAGCTAAACCCTGTCCGTTACTTCCAGCAGCGTTACCGGGCTGTGTTATTAGTTTATTTCTCTCTCTTCTCCAGCAGATCCGTACGTTAAGGTGAACGTTTATTACGGAAGAAAGCGCATAGCAAAAAAGAAGACTCACGTGAAGAAGTGCACTTTGAATCCTGTCTTCAATGAATCCTTCATTTACGATATCCCGGTCGATCTCCTTCCTGACATCAGCATTGAATTTCTAGTTATCGATTTCGACCGTACCACAAAAAACGAAGTGGTGGGACGGCTGATTTTGGGAGCACACAGCATCACCGCAGGTGGTGTGGAACACTGGCAAGAGGTGTGTGAGAACCCTAGAAAGCCAGTTGCCAAATGGCACAGCCTGAGCGAATACTAGCAGAGGTTGCGGCAGCGACAGCCGACTCGTAGAACAGACTTAAACCTTGTTTTAGCTGTAGAACTAAACTTTTGTAAGAAGCAGCAGCTGATTGGTTCTCTAGTGATGTGATTTTGCAGGGCACTAAAATTCGAAAGAGCATTAAATGAAAACAGAAAAGATATCACGAATATATATAACAGTGTAATCACGCTATTGCATGCCTAATACAAACTGAAATTAGTATAACTACCAATATCAAGTTGCAGATTTTAATACAATTATCTGTCACTATGGAAGTTGTGTTTGTGCCGAGCTGTCTTTGCTGGTATTCACCAAGATTGGCCTGTCTTTATTAGGCTTCTCCCAAAGTTTCTGAACTCTGCTGTTTAACCTTTAGTTTCTTGTTAGTTTGCCTGCCCGTTGGTTCTTGCGGTTCTGTTCTTCGCTGGTTTGGGAGTACCGACCGCATTTCAGTATAAAGGTGGTTTAGAATTCTGCACTAGCGCAAAAGGAAAATTCAGGGGAAAACGGCACTTTCCTTCAGAGAAGAAACAATTCTGTTGTCAGGTACTGAAATACTTGCCTTTGCGATGTACTTCTTGCGGAGCTGTAAGGCCACAGCATCAAAGATCTGCATCTAAAATTCAAACGCCACCCAAGTGAGCACGTTGCTTTTGCCACATGGAAGTTAGCAGAGGCGTGAGCTCATAAATTGTCACAGGTGGGGAAACTCCGCTCTATTTCGTTTTATTTAACCCTGTCTGTGCGTGAAGGGCCCAAGAAAAACCCCAAATCTCACATGTCACTGATTGGTAAAGAAACTTGCTGATTCTTTTCAACAGAGTGTGAAATTCTGCGTGATTGCTGAGCTCTGTTATAATGGCGTAACATTATCTGAGATGGGAAAATATCTTGGGGGAAGAGGTTTTAGGTGAAAAAAAATTACAAAGCTTCCCTTCATTCATACTTGAGTCAGTTTGCATTGTATACCATCTTCTCAAGAGCCAGCTCTCAAAAAAAAGGACTAAACGTGGGCAAAGCCTAGCACTACACAGTGTGTCAGCCGCTTCAAGAAGTTAATTTTCAGCGTTTCAAGGCAGCTTGAGTGAGTTCTTTAATTGTGAACGACTTCTGAGACTTAGGCTGTGCTCACCATCTCCTCTGAAGCGTAGAGATGTTCTGTGACAAGCGTGACCTGTAGCACTTCGGGCTATTAACCCTGAATAGTCAGTAGTTTTGAACAGAAGTTCATGAAGTTCCACAAATACAATTTGGAAGTAGCTGCGCTAGATCTCGTGGTGAACACCTGAGTCTGGGAACGGGGTTTGTACACGACAGCAGCGCCCTGGCAAGGAGCTCAATTTGGCTTCTCATGACGTTCAAGCCAGGAAAGATTTAAGGATGATCATTGGCAGCAAGTAATTGATTGTAAACTGAGCGGAAATAGTTATAACGGGCTGTAGAAATTACGGTTCTTTCTGAACCCTCCAATGGAAATACGAAGCAGAAGTGAGCTTACAGAGAGGCATGTAGAAGACCGCAAAATTTCAGTAAACGTTTAGTTGCTTCCAGGCAGCCAGTCTGTTCTGTGCCCTGTGGAGTGTAAATAATGTATAGTAATTAACAAAACTTAAGACCATTTAACTACTTACAGGACTTGACTACTGAATTTTAGAGCCCTGTTGGAAAAAATGATCCTTTCCACCTCCATCCTAATGAAAGCAGAATAATTGAGCAAGTCTTACTCGGTTTCCTCCCCAGCCAGCACGTGAAGCAGCAGCTGCTGGGAGGGCGCTTTGTGCGAACAGTCAGCACTTTGTTAGTTGGCAATACTTCGGCATCTCTTCCTAAGAAATTATTTTTGGAAAGCTGAATTTTCTCACTCACGGCTAGCTACTCATTGAAACTTCCTTCCAGGCAGAGTGTCTTTTTTAGCTACAGAAGTCGCACAGAAGCTGAAGCTCCCTGTTCCTCAGCCTTGCGGGGCCGACAGAAGCACTTTCTTTGTGCTTTATCAATCCCGATTGGGAGGATTTCTGCCCAAGGCTGTAGTCAATTTTATCTTTGTCTTAAATCCTTTCTAGCTCGTGCTCTATCAGTGGCTCGCAGCCACAAACCGGAGAACAAGCTCTCCCTTGGAAATTGGTGTACATCTATTTCAATCCTAGTTTTTGCACTAAGCAATTGTGTTGCTGAGGTTTAGCAACTGTCACGACTTTTCCTCGGAACATGCTTACTGACACCGCTCCAGGCATCCCACCAGGATGTACTAACGACAACAACAAAGTTCCCTTTTTTCCCTTTGGTGTGAAAAGCGTGCTTAAGCCCAGATGATCTTGAGATTCCTTTAGTTGAAAAGGAAAAGTGAACTTCTTGTCAGAAAAACATACTCAGGGTAAATAGACTTAGGCTATAGGGCGGGTAGGAGTAGCTCCAACACTATTCTGGAATGATAGGAAACCGAAGATGTGCAGATATATATATTTTTTAAAACGTAAAATAGACAGTAAGTGACAGCGGACTCACTGTAAAATCTCCCAGGTGTGGTTATTCTTTACCTTGTGTCTTCTATTGTAAAATTAACTTGGACAGTTACAACTTTGTGTGAAAAAAAATAGGAAAAGAAAAAAAAAAGGCAAAAAACCTAACTCAACATGTGTGAAACTGCATAATGCTGTAAGCTAATCTACATTATGTAATGCTATCTTGTATGTTGAATTTGTTAATGCACACTGAGCGTGCAAATAAAAATTAAATCACTTTAGCTGCTGGCTGTGCCGTGTTTGACCATAGGCAACCCAGACGCGACTGTACTGAATACTTTTAAGAATTTGCTTTTTAAGCACAGGCATTTCTGCTCTGCCAGTTCACAGGAAAAGCACACGCTAAAGAAATCTCAAAGAAATAAAGGAACGTAACAGACTCCTGGCAAATTAAGTATAAAACTATTATTTCAGCGTTAGCACATACAAAAACTCTCAGGAATCCTACGCGGCATTATGATTTGCTGTAATTTGGCATGAATGGCTATTCATTAGCTAAACTGGCTCCAAGTGAAAAAAAAGAGGGCATTAGATGGGCAGAAAAAAATAAGCCATTTGGCTCTTAACATTTGTAATTCAGCGGCATTCCTGGGGCAAAACCGAATTCCCCAGGAACACGTTTGTCCATCTCGCTCTGTGCAAGGTGCAGCAGTTTCTCCCCAAGTACCGAGCTCTGCCTTCCCTGGCTCATTTTCCCGCAGCTCCCCGTCCGCGCTGCCCAGAAGAGCTCTGCCGGGCACGGAGCCACGGCTTTAGAAAACGCCAAACAGTCCCGAGCAGGGAGCCGGGTTTCCCCAGCGACACGGACTGCAGCCAGCGGCTTCAAGGCCACGCTTCGCTCTCTGACAGCGAAGGACCAGGCTCCAGAGGTGGTTTAAGTGTCTCAATGTTTAAAACAAGTTTCAGGTCCATCTTCAAGGAACCAGATGTTTTCCCAGCCCCGGCTTTGCAAAAAGATGGCTTAACTTCCCAGAAAAAGGAGCGGCCAGTGCTGCAGCTTGTCACACACCAGAGGGAAGGACATCCCAGGCTTCCCCTGCGGAGCCCTGCCGGCCCCCGGCCAACAAACACACCACAATTAACACTCAAAGTCCACTCTCTCCAAATTTACCTCGGGACAAAGGTGAAAACGATCAAACCGCAACAGACGCCATTCCCTAGTTCACCAGTGACGTTCTGTCACCTGACGACCCCTCCCCGCCCGGGAAGGGGAATCGGGGAAAACGAGGAAACGCGAGGGCTGAAATATAAATAGATGTAATAGGATAAGACTAAATAATTAACATCAATAACATCAAAGAACCAGCACTGATCCCGAAACTGATATAAAATACATGGGATTACACCCAGCCCGTTCCCTCAGGAGAAGCCGGGCCCTCCCCGCAGGGACAGCCAATGAGGGACCCTGCGAGCGCTGCGGCGTCGGGAGGAAGGGAAGGACTCCGGGCTCCGGCACCGGGACCAGGAGTGCTCAGAGAGAGAACTCCTCAGCAAACATCGGAAGCTGCTGAGATGCTGCAGGTAGTGATCCACATGGCTTGTGCCTCCATTCAAATGCAGTGCCCAGTGACTCAAGCCGCGGTGGGTTATTTAACACCTCTGCTTACCGTTAATTGTATCGCTCTCTGCACTGCGATTTATCCATGTGTTTAACCATGTTCAGTTATTTCTTATGGTAGTAACTGCAGTTATTAGAGCAGTTGGCTAAAACTGCTCAGCCAAAGCGCACAGTCACTGACTATTTTCTACTCTTTGTGCGAGATGTGAAAGAAAATCTCTCTTCATCCTACTCTGCTTGGCTTCTGCATCCAAGCCTGCATGCCTTTAGCAAACACCCCGTTTCAGGTTCTTACACCATTCAGCTGAAACAGAAACAAAAGAATTTGCATGAGAAAAAGAAAAAAAACCACAAACAGAATGGGTTTGACAAATCCTGAAAAGAGAAAGGGTTTTGTAGAGAGCATGGAAGCTGGGCTCTGCCTCTCTTCCCACCTTCCTTGGGTCTGGGTGCTGGTGCCATTTCAACCAGCAGGATTTTGCGCTGCACAATTCGGTCTTTCCTCCTTCGACAGCTTCGGCCTCACCCCATTCCCTGGGTGAGCGAGTCGTGCTGCCACAGCGACGTGATTCACTTTCCACGGCAGATGCTGGCTCAGGGCTCTTTTCGGCATTTCCTTAGAGCAGGAATAGCTCCGTCTCCTTCCTGAGCCTCACGTCTGCAGGACTGAGCTCCAGGGAAGCAGCTGCCACCAGACAGGTCCCTCCCAGGGGCTCCAGGGCGCCCTGATTTCACCCTCATTAAAACCCAACAAATGGAGCTGGAGCATTTGATGAGTCGTTCCAGCGCACCGCACAGATCCCAGGGCCTCAGCGATAACACCGTTATTGTCAAAACAAAGTCTTCTCCAATAACTACTGGGGGCTGGGTCTGAGCTCCTGGTTTCACTTCTGTGCTACAGAAAGTACACGATTCCTGGGGAGATAATTCCCCAACTGGGCCAAACAGGAAATGGGACAGAAAAGGAAAAACAGCCCAAGAAATAGGTAGAGCATAAAGAAATAGTGGAAAAGGGAATGCCAAAAAAAAGGAAAACTAAACAAAGCAAATAAAACCCCAGACAAACCAACACAACCCTCCCCTTTACCTCTATCGCACAGCAGTTCTTCCCTCCTTCCCACCACGGACAGGCCCCTACGGACAGTTTTTAGACTACGTTAACACAGAACCTGTTGCATCGCCTACATCGCTGTATTAATTCACCTGGTGCTGCAATTAGTCATCTCAAAGGACCCAACAGCCACTTAGAACCATGGAATCGGGGAGGTTGGAAGGGACCTTTAAGATCAAGTCCAACCATTAACCCCCCCTGACAAAAACCCCTTCTAAACCCTGTCCCTCAGGACCACATCCACCCTTTTCTTAAACACCTCCAGGGATGGGGAATCCACCCCCTCCCTGGGCAGCCTCTTCCAATGGTTAATAACCCTTTCCGTGAAAAACTCTTTCCTGATATCCAATGTAAACCTGCCCTGGCATAACTTGAACCCGTTTCCTCTTGTCCTATCCCTTGTCCCCAGGGAGAAGAGCTCAGCCCCCATCTCTTGAGGGGACATCCCATCAGCACTGAAACCAAAGCAGACAGCAGTTGTAAAAAAAAATAGTATTAGCAGTGTACCTGAAATAAGTGACAGCGTGGGGAGCGCGTCCCTGCTCCCACCCCCTAAAGGCCCTGGGATGGGACAGAGCCCGACTGGGAGCGGGGAGGGACACCTTCATTTCAGCTCAGGCAGGGGAAGGGCTGGACCCGTCTGATTAAATTATTTGGGGAACGTTTACACAACCTTGACTTTGAAAAAATTTAAATGGGCAACGCAACTTCTCCCAGGGCACTCAGCACCTGGATTTTTGGCCCTGAACAGAAGAGACGGACATAAAAAATCAGACTTCAGGTTACATCCAGAAAGCCAAAAGGTAAAAGCCTGTCCAATTCCTTCCTGCTAATGAACGTAACAAGCCCAACAGGAGTTCAGCAAAGAGTCTCACGCTATTACACTATTAAAAAACTGAGTAACAACACAGAGATCTAGGTACTAAAATTATTATCATTAAAAGAAATATTTATGCCATACCTTAGGATATATGTTTAGGTCTCTGAAAGTAACACCAGGAGCGTAAATGGGAGAAAACCCAATGTGGCACCACACATTACAGCACAAAGCCTGAGCTGATGCTCTCAGGTGATTTTTTTTTTTTTTTGCTTAAAACAATATTGCAGTAACAGGTCTGGTGGAAAAAAAAAAAAAGTTTGGGAGTGGTGAGGCAAAAAGTATAAAAGGACTGAATAGGAAAGATGCCCAGACAGAAAAAAATCCACTCATAAGCCTGTATAGAGTATCTTCTAGTCATACGGAATGCTGCCAGCTGATAGGCCATCAACAATCTATAAAAATATTTTTTTTAAACTGTTATTACCTATATCCTCTGCAGAGAACATCTGTATTTCCAAATAACTCTAACACTGCGGTCACACGATGACTCTAGAGAACTGTTCCACCTTTTCTTATCCTGCTGTCAAACTGCTGCACTCCATCAGTTCTAATACAAAAGGGGAAAAAAATAAAAAAACACAGAAAGCAAACACGATAAAAAGATTAAAGCAAGTTCATCCAAGCGAGATCTCGTGGCACTATTGGGTTACTGGTGCACGCGCATTACTGAGACTGTTTATGCACACATTTATCTTTAAGACATCTAATAAGCCTCGTATTTTTTCCTTTCCATCCTTTCTTAGTCATCCTAAATTGATGTTTCTCAATACTGAGTTTTGGCAATGTTGTCAGTGGAGATTTTTTTTCCCCATTGTTTCTTGGGTTTGTTTCTTCCCATAGTATTCAAATTACCTGCAGGATTCAAAGCTGATGAGCTGTAACAGAAGCAGTTGTCGAAACAAACGCCCCGTGCGGTGGGTGACCATCAGCTCCTCCACCGAAGCCATCTAGCGGTTTCGCTCTCCGAGCCCGGATCCGAGTCAGAAGCTTTTTGTGCATCTTCCGTCAGCTGAATGCACAGACGCGCTGGAGGAAATGACCTCAACCTCCGCCGAGCGAAACGCGCCCGATTCGCTCATTTGGTGTGAAAAGTGCAGGCTCGAAGACAGTACTGGAGAGCAAGGGACAGCTGGGAACGTTCACCTTCAGTCCTGTAAACTTACTTGCAACCAGGTTTATACAGGGTTAAAACAGGCAGCACGTCAGCAAGCAGCCTGTGGCCCAGATATATCATCGGGTTTCTGTGTAGTATTTTGTTTCATTTGTGTTGGTCCATGCAAACCTCATGAAGTTCAACCAGGCCAAGTGCAAGGTCCTGCACCTGGGTTGGGGAAATCCTGAGCACAAATCCAGACCGGGCGGAGAATGGCTGGAGAGCAGCCCTGAGGAGAAGGACTTGGGGGTGTTGGTGGATGAGAAGCTCCACACGCCCCAGCACCGTGTGCTGGCAGCCCAGAACCCCCCGCAGCCCAGGCTGCACCCCCACAGTGTGGGCAGGGGGGCGAGGGGGGGATTCTGCCTTCCTGGCCACAGGGGCACATTGCTGGCTCATGGGCAACTTGTCCCCCAGGACTCCCAGGTCTCTTTCCACAGCACTGCTCAGGTCCCCCCCAACCTGTCCCTGGGCGGGGGGTTATCCCTCCCCAGGGGCAGCACCCGACACTTGCCCTTGTTGAATTCCAGAAGGTTGCTCTCCACCCAACTCTCCAGCCTGGCCAGAACCACAAGCACATCTGCATGCCACTGTGTGATTCACAGCTGTCACCCGGACAATCCGTTGAACAAAAATGTCAAGAGTTAACCTTTTAGGAATCTTGTGTTTAGTTCGAAATTCTAGTTCGAGAGGCTTTCTCACGGGAACTGAAGCGGGTGACACCCATCAGGCTGTCAACCAGGGCAGGAATTCTCTGCCGACTCCTCCCTTGAGACAGCAGAACAGATACCGTTTGTAACCCAAGGAGGGACCTTATTGCCACAACCATTGAATGTCTCTCCAGAGTAGAGAAGCGCCTAGCTGAGTTACGGCTGTGAACACCAAGCGAACTCTTACAAGAGATGGTCATCGGGCAAGTTGCCTCCAAACACCTGGTGAGCGCGCAAGGAGACATTCCTGCTGTGAGCAGGAGAAGCTAAAACATTCCGTGCCTCTACCATTCTCACGATCCTACAGGGAGAGATCCCCTCTAACCCAACACAAGGGACGCCAGAAGCCTTTCGTTAAGGCACAAAGGGAGAGTTACATTGCAAATGTGACTACAGTAGAAATACTGTAAGGGAAGAAACAACAACTACACCAAAGCCCCAAAGGAGCCTGAACCCAGCTGCCTTCTACTAGTACAAAACAATAAAATGCAAACCAGCAGTGCCCAGAGAGACGGAGGCAGTGGCAAACGCAGTGGGGTTACTCTGGCTGGAGCCCCAATACTCCAGTATCTGGGCAAAGATTTCGACACTGACCCCAGGCAGCTGCTATTGCCCTCGGAAAGTAAACGCAAAGGTGCACACTAAGGTGAAACAATGCAGGTGCAAAATGTTCAGACCATATTTAAATGATTTAGCACTCGCATAACAGAAATTTTAGGCTCTGCACCACTTAAACACAACATCTCAACTTTTTTTCTTTTTTTTTCAGCAAGATAAGCGTTTTCCAAAATTAATTTAAACACCCCATGAGCTTTCCCTTCTTCATCACTCTCAGGCGGAATAGCCTTCTACCCAACAGGCTAGACACCAGAGATTAAAACATCAAATGCAAACGTTCGTATTAAAAATTATATATTGTGTCAAATAAAACAATAATTCTGTGTACAAATTTATACATGACAAAAATAAAACTCTTTTTGAATAACACTGTGTAAAAAAAGTGCTTGCTGCTGTTCTGATGTAGTAATTCTACAAGCAACAGGCTCACAAAAGGCATTAGTAAACACTTCAGTGGCGTTGAAGGAATCATGTAAGGCACAGACATCAGTTATTTAAAGGTGGGAACAGTCCCATACAGCTTTTAGTACTGCTGACAGCTTGCATTTACATATTATCCGGAAAATTTAAATGCAGGAAGCTGATGAATGCTTTATGTTAGCTTACTGCATGAAGGAAAAGACAGGAAAAACTTGTCATCGTCTCAGGCCCCTGCTCAGCGTTTCCACGGCTTGTCTGAAATAACTTTTACGATGACAGAATCAGTGACTGCTTCTAGAGCAACTTCTGAACTACTGCCCCCTCCTTCTCCTCAAATTTCCTGCTAGATGGTTTTCATCTGCGGTACAGACAGCATTTAATCCAAACATGAATGACTCACAGGACTTTCAGTCCTAAACCAGTAAATACTGAAGAGACGCACTCAACTGCTCACACAGTTAACATAAAAGAGGTCTTAAATTCTAAACAATCTGAATTATTCTCAGCCTTTTTCAAACTACCTACGTGTGATTATTACCAGTGTAGCCTAACACTGGAGCACTGAAGGAAGTGAGAAACAGAAACCAATTTTATCTCAGCTACAAACAAAAGGAAAAAACGTAACCCCCCTCCAAATTTCTCATAAGTTTTTTCTAAATCTCACACAAAGAAAATACTCTTAAAACCAACAGGCACAGAATTTCCAGTCGTATCTTAATCAGTAAGTTTAGCAAGAAAAAAATATCTTAGGTCTATATATTCCCTATCCTCGCTTCTTGTACTAATCCTTTTACATATGAATTTTCAGTTTTGACTGCACTACCACATGCAGCACACTAGGACTGACATTACACGTCTGAGTTTTGATCAGTAAGGTTAACAGTTACCGGCACAGATGATCAAAGAATAACCGAAGGTATACTACATTTAGTCTATTAAGCTTTTTTACTTTTAAAATGAAAGATTCTAGGCACTTAGTGCACAGAGAAATTTGTTTTAGCCATGTCCGAGTTACCTAGCTGTGATTTGTTCTACTATTAAAAAACAAAATCAAGAGGAACACCAGACACCTGTCTCTCTGTCGGATTTAAATTCTCTAACTGCTATATGTATGTAAATCAGCTTGAAAGCAGAGAGTATCTCCATGTAGGGAGACTCTGCCTCAGCAGCACCTTCTTAATCAAATCCTTCTGTACTGAGCGTAAGAAAACCTGTACCTGCACCGCCTGGCCCGCCTGCGCAGGTCAGGCCAGGGCTGCGAGCATCTGCCAGGACCGCGAGCATCTGCCAGGACCGTCACTGTGCCCAGCTCATCGCTTCCTTCCTTTGCACTGGCAACTCTTCTCCTAAGACTACCTTGGAAGAATCTTACCAGTACTGGGGATATTCCCTCTGGGCTCAGATAACTCAGTATCAGTCATTTTCTCTACAAAGGAGTTATCATAGAATAATTTGAAATTACTATGTTAGAGATTTATACTTCACAAAGATACTGGCTCCTTTAAGACAAGTACGTAAAACTGAATGTAAATAAATAAGCCAGAGTATCATTACAGCTGTGATTTTTAAGAAGCAAGTCAGAAAATTCAAAGCTGTAGTTTCTACAGCATCATTGCATTACACATGCTGTGGCAACGCAGAAAATGCTATATACAGTAGGAAAATGCTACATATTTGTGCACTGTTGCCAAGTTACAGCTGCCATAGGAACCATAATTTGCTTTTTCTGACTTATTTAGAATGCCACCTACAACGCTGCTGATTAACCGATAATTTAGATAAACTTGTACAAGTATTCCAGGCGACTTCTGCTGAAAAGAATCTATTCAATGAGAACACAAGAACTCTAACACAGATCCGTTCAATGACGCCTGTACACAGCCAAGGCTGCGGAGTCATGACACGCACTTTGTAAACTACTCTTCAGCGCGACTTCGACAAGCCACCTCTCGTGACGTGGGTTACTGTTCCAGAGAGCAGCAACAACTTCTTGTGCAAACAACTAGGGAAAAAAAATTAATTAAGTTAGGTTGGACAGAACTTCAGCAATATTCAACACCATTCAGCTTCCAGTACGCAGTGACCAAAAATACGGAAAAGTGCAGGGACATAAACCTATCAGCATTTGTAACCAATGACACGCAAGCAACATTTGCTGGATCCAGTAAAAAAATGGCAACGTAAGTGCAACCGCTACTGTGTCTTAAGTTAAATATCCAAAACTAAGGGAATATCATTCTAAACTAAAACAACTGGCGAAAGTTAAGCATTCCCTTACAGAAGTCCCACCAGGTTTAAAACACGCTGTCAAAATGTTGTTACTATACCGCTTTGGTTACAAATGGCTGTTCACAGGTTTGTTTTTTTTTTTAATTTTGCAGAGGAACTCTCTCTGCTCAAGTGACTGAATCCTTCTTCCTTCTGAACGGTGACTTCAGTCTTTTCCACACACTGTTCTTAGGTTTTGATTTCCTTTCCATTGCCATTACTGCTTCTTTCTCTTTCCTGCGGATTTCTCGCACAAGAGCATGAAATACATCATCGATATAATAACGATATGCAGCTGAAGTTTCGAAAAAAGGGCAGTTGAATTCTCGTGCTAAAGCAGAGCCTTCTTCTTTGGAGACCTGAAAAAAAGTTCACACTTGTCAAGAAAGCCCAGAGTTGGGGTTTTTTTACCATTTCTTTTTCTGCTTGCTCTGTAACTGTGAATGCACCCTCACAGGTTCTAGAACAGCTTGTTCCACTCACCTCTAAATCTTTCTCTACAAACCTGTTTTTCTTTCTCTTTCACTCACTGCTTCTCTAACAACGTCAGACATTCATGAAACAACAGAGTCCTTCAAAAGGACGTCCTTTTCTCGGAGCTGAATCTTGAAGCTGCCTCTAACATGAGCAGTCCTCAGCCCCAACCCAAGCATTTGTCAAGGGTAAGGGAATTTGCTTCTTCTGGTCAAAATCTATTGTTCGTCAAACTATTTCTCAGAACCAAGCAAAAACTTTCCAAAAAAAAAAGCTCAAAACAACAACAGCGACAAAATCCCACTCTTGCTGAGGCCATAGAAAAGCAACATCCACTGCTCTTCTGATACTTTCCGTCTCTTAGCATGGGTGTTCTAGCATAGCTACCATCCTTTTCCTGCTACAAAGCACAATGAAAATTCACCTAATTCCAGGTATACAAACAGCACCTCTGGAACTTGTTTTCCAAAGCACATTCCTTTGAGTGAAGCTCTGCTTCAAACTGTTTTCCCACAAGACAGTAGTCACTGTTTTCTTAAGCTAAAAGTAATTTTCCTTTCTCTCCATTCTTACCCAAGTTCTCCATTATTACGGGTCCATTCTCAGCACGCTTGCATCTGTAATTTGTACTTGTATCTGCAAGTGGTTTATGGGATGCTACATCTCTATTAACAGCATCTCCTTTCAGGAGTCAAAAAAAGAAAAGCTCAAGAGCAGCTGAAACCCAAAGCATCAACTTGGAAGACTACTGTGATTGCTATATGCATGTGGGTATTCAACTTGGGTATTCTGGGTTAAACAAGTACTTCTCTACTGTTCAACTTACTGTGTAGTAAACATGCAAAAAATTAAGGAAGGGAGTATAACCTCTCGTATTACTGCATTTTACAACAGAAATGGCTTGTAACTGTGAGCCTCTTTTCAGCCATTTACCTGCCGAAGCTGCGTCAGATCAGATTTATTTCCCACCAGGACCACGGGAGTGTCATCGGTGCGTCGAACACGGTAGATGAGCTGTTTGAACTCGCGCACTTCATGGAAACTGCGCCGGTCTGTGATTGAATAACAGATGATAAATCCCTCGCCAGCCCTCATGTACTGGTCTCTCATGGCCGTAAACTCTGCCTAGAAACAGACAATTACATTTGCACAAATACAATTACTTTCTAATTTGCTCAGAAAGGGAAACATAACATGCATTCCAAAAAGAGCTGCGTAGGAATTCTATAAACAAGCTGGCCAGCTCTCTTCTCATCTTGTTACATATAGGACAAGATACTACATATGTTTCGCATTAACACCATGTTCCCTCGCTATAGAAATCATACTGGCACGTCATTTATCAGCCAGTATGTATTGTTTGTTGATTGTGAACAGCAAGGTGCAACAGAGAAAGGAGTCCATGAAACCATCTGAGCTGCCTAAATGTAGACAGCGTGATACAGATGCTACAAGCAATGTGATGCTTAGAAGAAATAAGGACCTCAAAAAACAATTTGGAAGAAAAGACAGGCATACTTTTACAGGATTTCTGTCTCTACACCTGACCATTACAGCCTTCTTAACAGCCTCCCAATTCACTTACTATTACTCACATACCTGTCCTGCTGTGTCCAAGATATCCAGATTGGCAGGTTCATCGTCAATGCGTATTCGTATTTTATAGGCATCCTCTGTGAATTCACAGCCCATTGGAAAGACCAAGATCAGAATACAATTGCAATACTCAGTAGTCATCAATTCACAAAGAGAATGTTACACTAGAAGAACTTAATCTGGTAACGTTACTATACTACATTAGCCTAACCTTTGTTTAACAAGAAATTAAATTTCTAATTGTCCTGGTGTGATTTAGTATCCTCCAGACACCGCGCTAAAATCATGCTACCGTACGTGCGACTTCTAACAGACACGTGACCACAACCTTTAAATTCCCTTTGGATACCTTGGTGGAAAGCACAGAATAAGAAGCCAGAAAATACCCACGACTGAAGAGAAGAACTGGCTAACACCAACTGCCATTCTCTTAGAAGTTAAGAAATATTCTGTGCCTCCAAGTCAGCACTCCCGCACTACAACAACCTGCTTTCAACAAGAAGCTGCCTGCTTTTCCCACTTTTCCTTCGACAGCGTTAACTGTGGGATGAGGTTTCTCTTAGAGATGCTGCAAAAGTTACGCAACAATACGGTAAGTTGTTAAGCTCTTTCATCCCTCCCAATTTCTAAATCACAGAGCACAATTTGGCCAGACAAAGTAATAGCAGGGAACTGATCTGCAGTATGGAGACTAGATTTTTTGAAGAGGCAACTAACAATCACTTATCAGAAGTTTTTCATGTTTTTTTGTCTACCCACGTACAAACAAGTACAGAAAACACGTGGCCTGAATACGTGTGACAGGAAAGTCATTAAAAATCTAAAACTCAGGATACGTATTCCAGTCCTCACAGCAGTCTCAGAAGTCTTTACCTTTAAATGAGTAATCTTGGGCCCTCAATTTACAGCCAAATGTATAGTTTTCTTTAAAGTGAATAACTGAAAGCAATGGAGTCCACAACAGCTTTACCTGCTAAGATAGGGAGCAAAGAGAAAAGAGAGATTTTTCTCACCAATTGTGGGATCGTGATCCTCTGGAAACCGGTGACTGATGAACTGCATGGTCATAGCTGGAAACGAAAATCAGAGACACAATTGCACAAGCCTCGATAAACATCTGCCACTTCAGCATCCGGCACTCAACGCGCTTGAGCACATCATTTCACCAACAGCTAAAACATAAAACCACCCTCGGTGCCAAGGAAGAAACACGGTAGATGGAGTAAGTGAAATAACTCCGAAAGAGAGCACTACGCCCTCGTCCTCAACAAAGCGCCCCGTTAGGAGTTTCATAAACAAAGCCGGACAGGGCCAAGGCGCGGAAGCCGATGACAGACGGCGCTTCGCGACACCCCGGGGCCGGAACAGCGCCCCAAACCGGGCCCTTCTCCTCAAGAAACGTGTCACCTGGCGGCTGCCGGGCCGAGCCCCCCGGCGGCGTCCCCCGGGCCNATAATGAAAGTATGGTTCTAAATTATTTACAACACATAGGAAAGACAACGTTTGTACAAGCGAGCCAGCAAGGTCTGCCAGCGCGCGGGAGCGGCGCGCGCCCACCCCCCCCCCCTCTATAAATAACGNNCCCCCCGTTTTTAAAACGATTTCCAGAGCTGCCCCGCGCCACATCGCAGCCCCCGGCGGTGTCGCCTCTCCCCACAAGGGAGTCCTCTGGCAGCAGCCCCCGCCCTGCGGTTCGGGTCCGTCAAGAGTCCAACTAATTCCAGAATCAAGGGATGAGTCCAATTCCAGGCTCAAGGGAGGAGCCGGGCCCGCGCGGGCCGGCCCTGCGGCCTTCCCTTCCCAAAACCACCCCCGGAGAAGGGGCAGAATCCAGCGAGTGAAGAGATGAGGGGGGAGAACCTCCTGAGAAGGGGCTCAGTCCAAACCACGGGATGGGAAGGAATCCAGGAGCGACTGGAGAAGGTTAAGTACCAGGGCTCCAGCCCAGCTGGGGGGCAGCAGGATCCAAAAAAAAAAAAACCCCATCCAAAAAAACCCAGCATCCCCAACATCTGGCTAGAAGTAGTTGTGGGGTTAGTAAAACCACGTTTGAAAGAAAAAAAGAACAAAACAGTGCTGAATTATAGGAGACGCTTAAAACCAAATTCAGAGTTTTAGGAAATATGATCCTCAAGTTTTTCAGAACTACTGTCTATTCCTTTCCTTTGTAGAAAGTCCAAATGTTGGAGCCGGAGTCACCGTCAGCTCATCGGGACTGCAAACGCAGGCTGACAGCAAGAACGCTCGATAAAATACAACCAGGTGTAGAATGAAGTCAGCGCGACTGACTCTTTCCATTTTTAAGTTATCCTGGGAAAATGGGAAACGCAGACCAACTGGCTTCCCTAGCTTCTCTTTACAGTACTTCCCCCATCGTAAAAGGGACTAGCCCTGTCAGAATAGTATTTCAAATATTATTTTTGTCATCGACAAATTGACCGCAGAAATAAGTCTTTTAAAAATAACGGAGCCCTTTCAAGGGGGGGAATACCGAACCCTTTAGCTTCTGCAAATGTAAAAACAATGCATATTTGCAAAGTTTATTCTGTAATATACATGCATTATTGCTAGAGGGGAAAAAAAAAAAAAAGATGAATGAAAACTCTTCTGCAGCTTTTATGGTGCCATCCAAAACGGCATCTGTTGTTTAGCTCGCTGTTGTGAGGAAGGGTACTGGTATCCCAAACTCCATCCCTGTGAAAAAGTACTTGCGTTTTTATGGCCACCGTGTTCCTCTTCTTCATCTGATGAATCTCCAGCATATGCCACTAATCCAAAGCCCTTTTCTGCGGTTTTCATCTTCTTGGCTTGATGATCTAGGAGGGGAAAACAAAACACCCCCCCACCCCGGCCCCCAAGAAAGAAAAACAAAACCAAAAAAAGAGATAAAATGCCCCAAAATGAGTTAATAAAAAAAGAGACGTTAATTGTAAATTGTTAGTTGGACACCATTTTGAGGTCACAAGGCCAATGGTCATCCAAGGTCGAAGGCCACACGAAACAGCACCAGCAACAGCACATGTGATCCATCAGAACCATGTAAGAGAACAGAGAAAGAAGAAACAAACACACAAAAAAGGTAAAGTTAGCAAATGGGTCTAAGTGATGGCAATTTCACCGTTAAAGAGATAAATACGTAAAGAAAAGTAGAAATTTTGTTCAAAAGAAAGCTAACAGAAGAGCAATCTCTGGGACCAATACTGCAGAAAAACTAAGGTTAAACAGGCTAACGTGATGTACCTGCAGACCTGAAAGGCACTGAACTACCAGGAGAGTTAAAACGATTACGTGTTTTACCAAGTTGCAAAGACTTGATGTATGACACCGCCCTGCAAAAGGATGAAGCCTGACAGCACCTCTGTTGTTTGCAGACACAGCGCGTGTCTGTAAATACACACCTGAACTATAACTCCCACCGATACTCCTTAACGCCTCTAGATAGCTGCTCACAATGCAAAGCCACATGAAATCTGTGTTACAAAACAATCCTGTAAGATTCTGTGCCTCAGTTGACTTACGGGTCAAAAATACCTGTCTTTAGTCCTTCACTTAATTACGCTCTCCTCAGTCATACAGATAGTTACTGAAGTTTTAAGAGAAGCATCATATGTGTATAATTACAGCACATGTAAGTGATTTTAGAACAGTGCAATATGATCTGCTTTTCACTTAAACAATGCAGTATAAAGAAAAGCAAAAAAAAAAAAAACTTACCTAATTAAACAAATGTTAAGACCAGTGCAAACTCCTCTGGGAAAGGAAACTTGACTTACAAGTCTATTTTATTCATCGCACTCACCATGGTTGCCTGGTAAAGGCCCCGCACCATTTCTTTCTTCAGATTCTGATTTCATCCCAGTGACAGGAAAAGCTGGTGGAGGCATCAACTGCCTATTTAAAACAATGCAATCCCTTATTTTTACTTTTTTTTTTTTTTTTTAAACAAGCAAAGAGTCAACAGTAATAGCAAACAAATTTGTAACTCAGTCCTTGACCTGCGGAGTTTAACTTTTAATTGCCTGACTAATCTAGTGGCTTTCTACGATGGAGTGACTGCATCAGTGGACAAGGGAAGAGCAACTGATGTCACCTACTTGTACTTCCGTACGGTCTTCAATACAGTACCCCCAATATTCCTGCCTCAAAAATCTGAGAGAAATGGATTCAATGGATAGATGAGTTGATGGGTAAGGAATTGGCTGGATGGCCGCATCCAAAGAGTAACGTTCGATGGCTCAATGTCCAAGTGGAAACCAGCAACAAGTGGTGTCCCTCAAGGGTCCGTGCCAGGACCAATACAATTTAATGTCTTCCTCAATGACATAAACAGTGGCATCAAGTGCAGCAAAAATGCCAGGAGGCCCGCATGGATTAACAAGGAGCTCCCGGACAAACTCAGAAAAAGAAAGCCTACAGAGGGTGGAAGCAAGGACAGGAAGACTGGGAGGAAAACAGAGAAATGGTCTGAGCAGCCAGGAACCAGATTAGGCAAGCTAAAGCCCAGATAGAATTCTGTCTGGCCAGGGACATCTAGGATAACAAGAAAAACTTCTGTAAGTATGTCAGAGATAAAAGGAAGACTAGGGAAGATGTGGGCCCTCTCCAGAAGGAAATGGAAGACCTGTTCACCCAGGATATGGAGAAGGCTGAGGTACTGAATGACTTTTTTGCCTCAGTCTTCACTGGCAAGAGCTCTAAACACAACACCCAAGTTGCAGAAGGCAAAAACAGGGGCTGTGAGAATGAAGAACCACCCACTACAGAAGATCAAGTATGAGACCATCTCAGGAACCTGAAGGTACGTAAGTCCATGGGACTTGATGAAATCCATTCATGGGTCCCACCACTTTCCGTTGTATTTGAAAAGTTGTGGCAGTCTGGCAAAGTTCCCGCTGACTGGAGAAGGGGAAACATAATCCCCCCTTTTCAAAAAGGGAAAAAAGGAAGACTCTGAGGAACTACAGACCGGTCAGTCTCACCTCTGTGCCTGGCAAGATCATGGAGCAGATCCTCCTGGAATCTCTGCTAAGACACTTGGAAAATAAGGAGGTGACTGGTGACAGCCAACATGGCTTCACCAAAGGCAAGTCATGCCTGACAAATCTGGTAGCCTTCTATGGCGGGATTGCAGCATTGGTAGATAAGGGGAGAGCAACAGACATCATTTACCTGGATTTATGCAAAGCGTTTGACACTGTTCCAGATGACATCCTGGTCTCTAAATTGGAGAGANCAAGACACGGACCTGCTGGAGCAAGTCCAGAAGAGGGCCACAAAAACGATCCGAGGGCTGGAACACCACTCCTGTGAAGAAAGGCTGAGGGCGTTGGGGTTGCTCAGCCTGGAGAAGACTCCGGGGAGACCTTTCAATACCTAAATGGGCCTCATAAGAAAGATGGAAAGAGGCTTTTTACCAAGGTCTGTAGTGACAGGACATGGGTAATGGTTTTAAACTAAAAGAGGGCAGATTTAGATTAGATATAAGCAAGAAACTCTTTCCTGAATAGCAATGAGACACTGAGTTTCTAGAGAACTTCTGGATGCCCCATCCCTGGGAGTGTTCAAAGCCATGCTGGAGGGGGCTTTGAGCAACCTGATCTATAGAAGATGTCCCTTCCCATAGCAGAGGGGGTGGACTATGTGATCTTTAAAGGTCCCTTCCAACCCAAGCCACGCTATGAAATAAAGTGCAAACCTGCCAGTTTCATGGTTCAGTGCACTGGAGTGCATAAGGAAGAGCAGCGACGCCCAATGACTTCAAATCTATGCTGAATTTGGGACTACATACAAGACTGTGAACATATAAAACTTTACCAATACCCCTGATGTATTTCATAATGACCAGAAAACAAAAAGGACTATCAAGTAAACCTTTCCCTGAATCTTCAGGCTGCAAAATTTCAAGTTTACAACTTTTTCAGATTTGTTTTAAAAATTGGAATAATTTAAAGTGTAAGTGCTAAGCTGCTTCACAAGAATATCTTGTTATGTCAAGAAGTTGGCAAAATTCCAGCCCCAGGCAAAGTAAGAGCATACAGACTTAAAAGGAATTGAAATCAAGCTATTTTCATTACGTAGCATGTAAAGAGCATCCCTTCTCCTTAAAAAAAAAAAAAACACCACCACACACAACACCACACACAACACCACACCCACAACAAAACAAACCGCCCCCCTAGCCCCTAAGTCAGAGAACATGAAACACCGATCATCTCGGAAAGCAGCTTTCCATCAGAATCAGAAAAGAGCTGAACATAATTCCTTCATCACTCACCTGTCCCTCTCTCTCTCCTTTCCTGAGGAACTTGCTGGCTTCGATCCGGCTCCATCGATTTCACTCTGACTGGAGAAGCCTGTACCTAAATTAGTCATATGAATGGGTCCATGCTATGAGCAGAAAAACACACGGCATTAGCAAATCTACAACTACAACATAAGCTATAGCTCCTTAATGATAATGACAGGAAACCCAACTTTTCAGAGCATATTGCCAACTAGCAGAAGAAACCACTAATCGCCATTGCTAAACAAAATGCTTTCTCCTAAAAATACTGAGGGTTACGCAGTAAGAAATACACCTGAGCACCAACATGGAAGACACCTGACCGCCTTCTCCATCTTTTCAGCAGTTTGGGAGAGTAAAGATAGCTGCTTAGTTCACGGATCAACTTACTACCTCCTCAATCAGCTAATTCTGAATACTGCGGAGACCTCATGCCGCAGTAAACTCTGCTCAAGATACCAGCATTAGGTCTAACACATCGGCAGTTCCTTCTTGTCTCTAGGCCAAGCTTTTATTACAGGATTCTGCCTGTGAGCAGGGCTGCATCATCAGAGAAACATTTGCAGAAACTCCCTTTTCTCCCATACAAGCCTGAAGAACTCTAAATTATTTTTATTGAAATCAACTGTTTAGAGTTTGCTTTCTAAAAAATAGTAAAATCAATCTCTTAGAACTAGGCTTCTTGAAATCCTCTCAAGTGCAACCTGCAAGAAAGGGAAATGGGAAAATCTGGAAGTTATTACCACGCTTCCCTCTCACCCCTCAAACAAGCCCACCCAAAAGACCCACCAAGAACTAAACAAAACCCCAAACAATTTCCCTTTAAACTCATCAGTAACACGCTATTGACATCTCTTTGACCTGAACGCACCGCTGTTCTTCACGAAAGACTGAGGGTAAGGAAACCAAGCTGGCAATGAACCAAATAAGTCCCAGTTTAAGAACAGTGCATCCACTCAAAGAAACCAACGCGTGGTCTCCATGTTGTGTAATGATTGCTGCCAAGGGTCTTGCATGACTGCTGCCAAATAAACTGTGCTACCAATCGCTCTCCAGCCAGGTTCCATTTTGGTGAATGAAGCAAAACTGCCAATTTTATTCCACCTGATATCCCAGCAGTCCTGACTCTCTCTCATCCGGCAGTTCCTCAGTGAAGCGTCTCTTTTGACCTTGGGGATGGGGTTGGACTTGTGGCTGCGTACCAGTCGGCATGGTTGTTTTTACTGGGGCCGCAGGAAGAAAAGGACCACTCAGTGGACCCTGGTATGCAGAAGTTGGAAACAAAACACAAGAAAATGTGATAATGTGCATATAAAGTACTAATTCAACGTAGAGCTTCATACATAGAACACACAACTAGTTTCTCTTTGCAGAACCTAAGAGAAGCTAGAAGGAAATTCACAACTTAAAGATAAAATAAGTATTTCATTTATAGAATGCTATCACCTCAAACTAATCGCTATCCGTAATTCAAACTCATTGTATCTACATAGCTGCATCACAGCCTGCGATAATGCTTTTCATAAATGAGCGACCGCCCCCTGCAAGTATCCTTTATGTTAACAGGTGCTTATGATATGAAAAACGCTGTACGAAGCAGCCGTACCAACAATTTAATTGCTTAGACAGAAGCATCAGCAAAGCAAAAACAACAACAACAAAAATGCCCTAAAGAAGAATTCACCATCTGGAACTACTGCAATGATTTCATTGTTAGCAAAAGAAACAGCTCAGGAAGCTGACAACTCTCGGACAAATAATTAATCTGTGGCTGTACCTGGCCAGTGCTGGCTGGAGGCTGTACTTGAGATATCGGGTACTGCGTGGGCACAGGCGGAACTCCTGTAGGGAGCGTAGTTAAGACTCCAGGTGCCAACGGCACTGCAGGTGGTACTATGCCTGGTACACCGTACGGTGGCTGAACTGGTTGTTGAGGAGGGGGAACAACAGGATAACCAGACTGATACCCATTGGAAGGGTAATACGACGGCTGGGAAGGTACGCTATTTATAGCAGCAGGCTGTGTGAAGCCTGGTGAGAGAAAGGGGAAAGAAACGGTCATCTTAATTCACTCAAGAGTCACAAAAATATCAAATTTAAATACCTAATGTAAAAGAAGCTGGACTCCTTTTCAATTGGAGGATTTAACTTAAAGACTTCCACAGGTAACTAAATTCCATAAAACTAACTGTAAGTACGGCTCTGCAGAATGCAACTCCAAAGACTTCATTATTACTCACATTTACCTGCTAAGGGTACTGCAGTGGTTATCTGATTCACAAATCGGGAATATTCAGCGTGAACCTACAAAGAATTTTCAAAGATTAGACAAGAAACATCCATTTACTATCCTAACCTTTTGCAGGCAAGAGGCATCTTACCACACATCCCCATAAAACTGTAAGAGGACTCTGATTACAGAACATACTATGCACCAAGACAGCAATAAAACCATAAAAACTGAAACAAACCCCCCCCTGGACCCAAACCACCATCAAAACCCCACGGAGTATCCCACTAATTCTGCTGGTCTCTGTCAGATCTGTGTAAAATACAGGACAATCCGTATCAGCACTAGTGTGGCCAGCGGGACTGGGGCAGTGACCATCCCCCTGTGCTGGGCACCGGTGAGGCCCCACCTCAGGTGCTGTGCCCAGTTTTGGGCCCCTCACCACAAAAAAGACACCGAGGGGCTGGAGCGGGTCCAGAGAAGGGCAACGGAGCTGGTGAGGNAATTCCACTACTACAGCTCTACCCCAGGAAATGATTATTTTCTGTAAAAAAAATTATACAGCAGTACTTAGAAGGAAAAACCTATTAGCAAATCAGAACACACAGAGCATTTTGCTGAGAACATAAAAAAACCAAACCAGAACTCATTCACCAGGCACGTACTAAATCTACAACAGGCTCCAAAATCTTGTATTTGTAAGAGCTACTCACAGTTTGCAATAGATTCTCACACAGCTTTTTAGCAGCTGCCAAACCTTCTGGCTTCGGGTGACTGAAAACACATACATAAAAATACCTCATAAGCACAAACGTTTCTGCAAAAATTGTGAGCTGCTTCTTTCATAAGCAACCCGCTGTCAAATCTTATCCCCTTAATGAGTGATCAGCCACCTCGACAGGATTCTAGCAGCTCTGCAGCTATTTACCACAACTGTGAACAAAAGCAATTAATATCTCCTGCATGAAAATTCAGGTTTGACTAAATACTGCAAGAAAGGAGCACAGAACACCGACTTGACTGGTCGATGCGTTTTGTACTCTCCCCTTAAAGCTCAACATTGCAACCCAAGCCCAAAAAGAAAGCAGCTTTACTGTGTGTTCCCAAAAAAAGCAGTACCTTATGGTTGAATACCACAGTATCACCACAAGGTTGGTATCTTTAAAGTGACATTAAAATAAAAGACAGGTTCAAAACTATTTAATTTGCACTAAATCAGTCAGAATTAAGAATTCGCTACGTTGATTAAACGATACGCTACATTCGTGATTGGTCACTGGTGGGTTTTTTTTTTCCTTTAAAAAGCGCCTCATACCTGATATAGATGTACATGGGTTCAAAAGCTTCTCTGCCCGATGCCGGTTCTATGCAACCGGAGCCTTTCCCACGAAGAAAGACTTTGGCGCCCGTTTCAATCTGAATGTGCTGCAAGTAGGAGCAACCAGGCCCTTCCACCTTCTCCTTCACGTTAAATGTAGGTAC
Organism: Rhinoptilus africanus; assembly: GCA_013400135.1. Taxonomy (NCBI): domain Eukaryota; kingdom Metazoa; phylum Chordata; class Aves; order Charadriiformes; family Glareolidae; genus Rhinoptilus; species Rhinoptilus africanus. Next base: position 64,688 of record VXBO01011983.1, read on the forward strand.
AGCATGTTCCAGACCAACAAATAACTTGTCCTGAACATAATGCATCTGTAAATGTAACAGTAAAAGCTTATTATGGCCTCAGTCACAGGCCTCGGCTCTCATGGGGGATTTCAATCACCCTGGTACCTGCTGGGAAGGCCACGCAGCCAGGCACGCACAGCCCAGGAGGTTCCACCAGTGTACGGAGGGGAACTTTTTGACTCAGGTGGTGGAGGAGCCAACAAGGAGAGGAGCACTACTGGACCTAGCACTGACAAACACAGAGGGACTGGTGGAGGACGTTAAGGTTGGGGGCAGCCTTGGCTGTAGCGATCACAAAAAGATAAAGAGTTCAGGATCATGGGTAGTATGCACAAAAAACCCAAGTAGGATTGCAACCTTGGACTTCAGGAGGGCTAACTTTGACTTCTTCAAGAAACTGCCTGGAGAAATCCCATGGGCTAGGGCTCTGGAAGGTAGCAGGGCTCAAGAGAGCTGGTTGGTATTCATATACCACTTGCTCCAAGCTCAGGATCGGTGCATCCCGAAGAGCAAGAAATCAGGCAAGGGAAGCAGGGGACCTGCATGGTTGAGCAGGGAGCTTCTGAAAAAGCTCAAGTAGAAGAAGGGACTGACCACTTGGGAAGATCACAAGAATGCCCTTAAGAGTATGCAGGGATGAAACGAGGAAAGCCAAGGCCTCCTTGGAATTAAACCTGGCAAGGGATGTCAAGCTCAAGAGGAAGGGCTTCTTCAGGTATATGGGAAGCAAAGGAAAACTAGAGAAAATGTGGGGCTGCTGTTGAAAGAGAGAGGAGCCATGGTGACAGAGAAAGCGGAGAAGGCGGAGTTACTGAACACCTTCTTTGCTTCGGTCTTTACTGCTCAGGCAAGCCCTCAGGAGTCCCAGACTTTGCAGGTAACAGGGAAAGTATGGACAAAGGAAGACCTCGCTTTGGTTGAGGAGGATCAAGTGAGGGATCAGTTAAGTACACTGGATATCCACAAGTCCATGGGCCCTGATGGGATGCACCCGAGAGTGCTGAGGGAGCTGGCAGATGTCATTGCTGGGCCGCTCTCCATCATCTCTGAAAGGTCCCGGAGAACAGGTGAGGTGCCTGAGGGCTGGAGGAAAGCCAACGTCACTCCAGTCTTCAAAAAGGGCAAGAAGGAGGATCTCAGGAACTACAGGCTCTGCCTGCCCTGGGGAGGGAACTTCTTTGCCTTGAGGGTGGCAGAGCCCTGGCCCAGGCTGCCCAGGGAGGTGGTGAAGTCTCCGTCTCTGGAGACATCCCAAACCCGCCTGGAGGCGTTCCTGTGCCCCCTGCTCTGGAGGGGGTGGCACTGGGTGATCTTCCAACCCCTGTCATTCTGTGATTATTCACTCTAAGAATTAGGATGTCCGTTTCACTGGAGGCCAGAGGTCTTATTTCTAGGACAGTCAGAACAGTGAAGTGTCGGATGGCACAGTCAGCCCTTTGCTTTTCTGTAAGAAGGACTGCTCTCCCCATCCCTTCTCTTTTAGGAGGCTACTGTCACCCAAGTCTCACTCTTCAGACTCAGTTTGATTAGTCCTCCACTTTTCCCAACACATAAGGGTGGAGTTTTTTTATTTTGGGGGTGGTTTTGTGGGGTTTTTTTTCGTTCTGTTTTTTTTTTCCTAAAAAATAAATAGCACATGACATGTATGCTCTGTAAATCTTGTAATCAGTGATACTCAATGAAATTCACATAAATTAATTACTCACCCCTGACTGGAATGGAGGTTTTTGGCCAACTGCTGGAGACAACTGGTTAATAGGGGCTGGCTGGTGATAGACAGTGACCGTAGCTCCGTTGAATGTTGGACTAGAACCTGTGGCTGCTTTCACGACTCCATTAGTAATTATCTCTTTAATTCGGTTAACAGCTCCTAGGTGACAGAACATGAAATCCGTTTATATTTTGGCCCTTGTAAACTGCCCAGATTAACCAAATCATGAAATGACTAGGTTACTTCCCCATATCCTGTGACAGCAGATCTACAGGCAAGAATACACCATTTACACCATAACAATACACCATTAACCTTACGAGGAAGGACTGAGGGAACTGGGGTTGTTCAGCCTGGAGAAGAGGAGGCTGAGGGGAGCCCTCATCCCCCTCTACAACTCCCTGAAAGGAGGGTGGGGAGAGATGGGGGCTGAGCTCTTCTCCCTGGGGACAAGGGACGGGACAAGAGGAAAAGGGTTCAAGTTATGCCAGGGCAGGTTTAGATTGGATATCAGGGAACATTTTTTCACGGAAAGGGTTATTAAACATTGGAATAGGCTGCCCAGGGAGGGGGTGGATTCCCCATCCCTGGAGGTGTTTAAGAAAAGGGTCGACATGGTACTGAGGGAAAGGGTTTAGAAGGGGTTTTTGTCAGGGGGGGGTTAATGGTTGGACTCGATGATCTTAAAGGTCCCTTCCAACCTCAGCGATTCTATGATTTGTTGGTGAGGCCCAATACCAGCATTCTGGGACTGGATCCCAAAGACAGCAACAGGCATCAGGGTTCTTCCTCCACTCCCACCATGATAAAGCTTAGGCTAATGTATGCAGGGGGCATTTTTAGCAAACGTTAGAAACACTGGCATTAACTCCGTATAGAATTTACAGCTGCACGAATGAGCAAACTACCACGTGAAAAATTGTTTACTGGATGTGGAAATCAAGATAGATACAAATGGGCCGAATCAAGTTTTGGGAGAGAACTGAGGGCAAGCCTGCGAACCGATACACAGAACAAATGGATGTCTGAAGAGTTCACAGTTTTCCTTTTTTTCCAGCCGGCAAGGCAGGATTTCATTGTGCTTCTAATGGAAATGTGAATATTTCACAAAAAATGTTCATACTTGCATATTAAAGGGAAGGTCTCCCTGTCACACAGCTATCGTAATGGGATCTCAGCCTGTTATCAAACTCGTACATCAGAGCTGTACCTGCCCGGGAGCCCTCCCTGTCAGAGGTTGTAGTTTCACGACTAACGCAGTACCAGCACCTTCGGTAGTTCTGAGCAGAGATCTCACTATCAACATTTAAATGTGGTCTGTTATCAACACCGAGATACCGAGAGTACAAATCCATACTGCTCATAACAAAGCCCCTCGGTAAACCCCTTTTATCACAAATAAAGAGAGAAAAAGCAGACTGCTTTGTACACTTACTGTCAACCAATTCCCGTGTCTGACCCTGGACATGAAGATACAAAGGACGATCTCTGGAAACGAAAATGTCAAATATGCCAATAAATCCACAGACAACATACAGTAATGGATTCAACCTAATTATGTTACAGTAATTTAGACAAAGTCTTCCGTAAACGTTTGAAATACTCTTCAAATAAGGAAGTAAATACATATTCATTGACTATCGCAGTGCTCAGGAAGCAAAGCTTTGCGCCGAAAACTCAAAAGACTCAGAAGTTATTTACATGATGACTTAAAGTTATACCACTGAAAATGTTAATTTTCTTGTCCACATGAAAGGCTATCTATAAAAGCACCGAGTCTATGAAATATTAGCTCTCTTTGTAATTGAAATGTTGCCCATTCTCGGCAAAATGCACAGGGGAACCAGTGTGTTGCTCAGCTGGAAGAAGTTCATCACAGTCTGATCTGTCACATTTGTGGGTTGGTGGGTTTTTTTGTTTGGTTTTTTTTTAAATTTTATTTTTATTTCAGCCCCTGAATATCAAGCAGGTAGGAAAGCAGCTCTGCAGTCAGGACTATCATACAGAAAACATATTCGAAACACTCAACTGTCAGTTCGCTCTGGCAGCCAAAGGTGACACTGCTCATGAAAACCAAGACAAATAAAACCCCACCACTTTGCCACCTCATGAGGAAAAAAAAAAAAGGAGAAAACACAAAGAAGAAATACAAACCCGGGTCCCACTTTTGCTTTCTCTTCTGCAGTCATGAATCTCCCTCGAGTAGAGACAGCGGCTCCACTCAGTCGACTTATCTACAAACAATCAAAAAACAAAACCCGTGACAAGTTCACCAATAATAAACAAAGCACGCACAAAAACTCAACGTGGTTTAAGCTGTGTTGTTGTATAAAAGGGCAGAAGTCGCCAATAAAGTGGTAAGAGAATGAATGGCGCCCGCTAAAGGATACCAGCTATGCTACCTTACCTCATCAGCACATTTTACGAACAAACCAATTAAATACTAAAGAAGTGTCTTAGAAAACACCATGAGTTCTGTAAAAAGAGGAAACGGCCACTGAATATAGTCTACTGCAAGCGCTTTTAACCCTACAAACAGGTACAAACATGCTGCCAAGCCTACCAAATCCAAGGCAGATCCCAAACGTACCTCATCCTGAGTCTGTCCTCTCGTCAGCAGGTTCCTGCACGTGAGGGGGACATCATTGATTTCCACCTCCGCCACCACAAGGTCATCTTTGCTTTTATTTGTAGCCGGACCTTTTCCCAGAGCCTGCAGCTTCAAAGACAACCGTTGCAAAAGACCAGTGGTTGGAAAGCAGAGATAAGTGAGGTAACGCACCAACTGACCCCAGTACTCTGGGATGAATGTCCTTCGCATTCTCCCCTTTCAGCTGTTGAACCCAAGAGCTTCACAAATATTAGCAGAGAGCACTTCATCTACCTCTTCACAACCTCCAGCCCGAATAAAACCACTACTTTTATCTTCAGCACATTTTAGTGTAAGTAATTAGTGTTTCTGCTCTATAAACGGAGAAGCAGATGTAGAATTAGGCAGTAAAGTTGTTCAAAGGGAAACCAAGGCACCTCACACCTGAACTGGCATGTCTGATGGAAACCTGTGAGACTAAGAAAACACCCAATTCCTACTTTGCCCAACTCCCTTAACAGAGACACAGGATTTAGAATTCTGTTCAAGACCTAAACTCATCCACACCGAGTGCACTCCCCTGCTTTTTGTAAAACAAGGGCATCATATTTTTTGTCAGCATCTAAGTGCTAAGAAGAAGCCAGTCACAAACATATTCCCGGTGGCAAATCCAATGGCAAAATGAACACTCATTTCGATGCTGCCTCACAAGGCAAACCCTTAGAACGCAACTGGCACAACGCTACGCATGTGAGAAAAGATACAGCGTGCCGTGAAAACGTACTACTCCTGTTAACTTTATATTTTAACAAGTTTGGAAGGAGACTTGAAACAGCCTTCTGAACTTGGCTCCAGCACAGGCTGACAACATGCAGAAAAGCAAGACTGCCACTGAAACTGGAAAACAGGCTTGGAGTTACACTTGATTTGGAATAGAAAAGCCGAGTTAGAAGGGACCTACAGCAACCACCCTGTGCAGCTCCTGAGCGCTCCAGGGCTGAGCAGAAGCCGACCAAGTGGTTTAGAACTTGCACGTACGGCTCCTACTGATAGCTTGGTTACATATAATAATCTGGTCTTGTATTTTAACCCGGCTCTTTTACACAGCGGTTTTTACATCAGCTGTACTATTTGGAAAATACTTCAGAAAAAGTTCGTCGTCTTCCTACAGATTGCTTTGGTTAAACCTTAGGGGAGGGCGACGGGGCTGACCTCACAGCCATGCCACTGTCCTCTGTCATCATGAAGAAAATTTAGGAAAGGTTTCCCAATTTTCCTTACTCCCTACTTCAGGAAGCGAGCCTCTGACCTGCCCCGTTTCACCGAGAGCCGTTCCGACAAGCAGAAGCGGCAGGTTTGCAGCAGGCAGCCGCGCCCCCCGCCTCGCCCGTCCGCCTCCGGGGGAGCCCACCTTGTCCGCCGTGCTGGCCGCCGGCTTCAGCTTCCCTTTGGCCATTAACATCGCGTTGATCTTCGCCGCCACGGCGGCGGCCGCATCCAGCGCTCCCGAGGGGGCGGCGGAGCTCTCGGAGCCCGCCACCGCGGAGCCCCCATCGCCGCCGCCGGGGAATGGCCGCCCGGGCAGCGGCGCCGTGCCGGGGAGGAGGAAGGCGGGGGCCGGGCCGGGCTGGTCCCACTTGCTGCGGCGCCTGGAAAACAGACAGACCTCAGCCGCCGTCCGCCCCGCGGCCCCCCCCCCGGCCCCGGCA
>VXBO01011983.1:71222-86045 GCA_013400135.1 Rhinoptilus africanus
CCCTCCAGGGGCTCCAGGAAAGCTGGGGAGGGACTCTGGAGCAGGGAGGGGAGCCGTGGGACGAGGGGGAATGGGTTTAAACCAAAAGAGGGGAGATTGAGGTGAGATCTGGGGAAGAAATTCCTTATTCCGAGGGGGGTGAGCCCCTGGCGCAGGTTGCCCAGAGATGCTGTGGCTGCCCCATCCCTGGGGGGGTTCAAGGCCAGGTTGGATGGGGCTTGGAGCAACCTGGGCTGGTGGGAGGTGTCCCTGCCCAGGGCAGGGGGTGGGATGAGATGAGCTTTAAGGTCTCTTCCAACTCCAGCCATTCTGTGGTTCTGTCACCATCCCACGGCTGCCTAAAGCACAGGGAGGGAACGCAGCCACTCCAGGGGGTTCACACCGGCCCAGGTCTTGGAGACAATGACACCCAAATACAGACCCCGTCACTAGCGCTTCCAGCTGCCATCACACCCACAAAACACAGCCCCTGCATCCAGCAATTCTGAAGGAAAAAAGTCTGTCTCCACGTGTGAACTGTTAAGTCTGAAATCTCACCAAAACCTTTTCTTTACATTAAAGCATAAACGACATCGATGCTGACTTAGAAACAGCAGCTGCTGTGAGCCCCGGTTTGTATTTAGCCGGGTCAGGAGCCAAGCGCTCCCCGCACCCGCCGCCGCCCGCGCCCCGTCCCGCCGCCCAACTCCCTCAGGGAGGCGGAGGCCGCTGCGCACGGCCCGCGGCGCCGCGTGCCAAGGGCGAGCGCCACCGGCCCCTTTGCACACGGCCCCTTGCCCTATAAAAGCTGAGGCGGGGACCGGGCGCGAGCAGTTGGTCTGTCAGGGGCCGGCGTGGAGATTCCTGGCTCTCGGGGCCTCGCCGTCCCCGGTGTGAGGGCACCGTGCCGCCCCCCCAGCTCGCTCTGTTTTTGCCGTTCGGGTCCGTCTGTGGGTGGCCGTTTCACCTGGAGGAGGCCGGTTGTCTCTTGTGGGGGTGGTAGTGCTGGCGAAAGGCCTTTTGTCCCAGAGCAAAGCCACGGACTGAGATCAGGCAGGTTTGGGGAGGTTCAGCTGAGGGGAGTTAAGTTCTCTGTACGGTTCAGGGCCAAGCTCCTACTTGGAGAAGGTGTTTCCCATGTCAGTTGTTGTGGGTACGTGCCATTTTTATAGTTGGTGGGGAAGGTTTGTCTTGCTGAGTGAGGGTCATGGTGCTGAGGGCTATAGGCTTAATGAAAATGTGGTTTATCAGAATAGCTGGAGAGGGGTTACTTTTCTTCAAAATTTAGATTACAGAACGGAAACAACCCAAGCCTGTAGCTGCTCTACAAAGATTTGTCTAGAGATGATGTGCGAACAGGTGCTTCTCGGGGTTCTTTGGAAAGCTGTTAGCCTGTGTGCTAGTTGACACTTCAGGGCATTGCTTTAAAAGGCTCTTATTTTGTATAAAGAGGCACACTATATTCTCATTTCCACATACTGCAACCTTGGGGGAGGTCTGTGCTGGTGTGAAGATCAAGAATCTAGTACTGGTGATTGGTAGATAAACTCTCCTGCCCTGTTGCATTAAAATTATGGCATTTGTTTGAACTAATGCAGGTTAGTTGTGCAGGAAGTGTTTGTAGCCTCAGGTACTGAGTTAAAGCTGAATAGCTGCAGTCTGGGCTTGCATGCGCTTGTGAGTAGTGGTTGTACAGGTGTTAATGCGTATGTTTTATTAACAGAGAGAAGAGTATCTGCAACATGGCAACTGCTCAGAAGCAAAGGAGTTGCGTGGTATGATTTTCTTATGTATTTCAGTGCAGTATATTATTTGAATTGGAAAAATCAGTGGATTTTAGCTAAAATAGTGCAGCCAGGTGCTCTGTAATATTTATTCACTTGAAAATTACAGGCTAATTCAGTCTTTTAACTACAAATAAAGATGCTTAATAGCAAAATATTTTGAGTCTGAACTTTGTAGTCATGCACTTGGTAGAAGTCAGCTATGTCCTAAAAATCCAGTAACACCAAGTGTTAGGAACATGCTTAACTTTATAAATGGTGGGAGTCACAGTTGTCAATTAAAACGGTAAGCAGGACCAGATTGTAGACTGTACAGGCCTGTTGTTGTAGACAAAGGTGAATTCTTTTCTTTCTCCGATTTTTCAGAGTGCAGTTGTATTTCCTAACAAAATAACTACCGAGCAGCAATCCCTGATGCTGGTGAAGAGGCTCCTGGCAGTAGCGGTATCCTGCATTACATATCTGAGAGGGATCTTTCCTGAAAGTGCCTATGGAACAAGATACATGGATGGTAATGGCCTGTTTTTACGATTCTTTGCAAACTCGGTTATGAAGTTAATGAGTGTTTTTAAAGCTACTTTTGTCTTCTGAATTAAAGGTAATAGCCACTTGCAGTGACTGTAACGGAAATTTCATTAATACATTAATTGTTGAATTTTGTGAGAGTGGTGATGCTAATTCAGCAATTAAAACTATGCCTGGACCTGTTGGTAATGTTAATTTTAGTCTGCTTTTGATATGTACTTTTAGGGAATGAGCTTCACTGTGTTAGCAATGCAGCTGCATTTTGTCCGAAGTAAATATTGATGAATGTATTCTTTTTTTGAGATGTCTGTGTCAAAATTCTGAGGGAAGACAAGAACTGTCCTGGCTCCACTCAGCTGGTGAAATGGTATGTTAATTACAGTGCATATATAACGATTTCATAGCATGTCGATTCTGAAAGATACCTTTCTGGTTGTTTCCAGATACAAAGAAAAAAGTTCACTGGCTGCAAGTGAACCAGAGCCCACGCGGTGCTTTCAGTGCATGGTATTTACTATGTTGACAATTTTTTTTTAAATGGAAAGTCAAAATATGTGTGTTCTGGTGGAGATGTAATTGGCTTGTATGGTTCAGTTTCTAGAAAGGCTTACAACTTGGTACTTAGAGTACAAATCTTTCTTTACAGAGTGATTATGCTTTACATTAGTTTCTTTGGGCGTATGTGAGTGCTGAAGGCATAGATGGAAAAATCTAACCAGTTGTTTCCCTCTAGTTGAACAGGAGATGCAGTGTTACCATTTTATATCTTGAATTTAAAGACTTTGCTCTGTCTCGTATAAGAGAGGAGTACTGTTAGCCTTTGTGTGCAAGGGCAGAATTGTGTCTACGAATGTCAGTCTGTCTGCTTACACACACTCAGCTGTGAATGTCTATGTCACTTGGGACTGGAGGTATTTATTTTGATTTTCTTTCTGTTCACAGTAACTGTGGGACTTGTTCATGGCTGCTCTCCTTGCTGTTTAGGAAAGCGTGTATGAGGCTTTTGCCTGAAATACAATTACTCAGGTTTTTCTTAACCTCTATAAAGGCCATCTTTTTTCTTTTAATGCTTTTACGAGTTGTAGTACAAGGTGAGGCATCAGAAATGGTGCTGCAGTCAGCAGCGGGGGTTTGCTGTGGCTGTCAGTGTTGTGCTGTTCGGAGATGTAGGTCTGAGTTCCGACGTTAAAGGTGAAATTAGTCATCTACTCTTTGGCCATGTGCTGTCACGAAGAGAGGTGGGAAAAAGGCTTCTTTTACTGTAACTTGGAATTTCTTCATTGATTTTTTTGTGGCAGAGGGAACTGAAGGGGCACGGAGTGCGTTTCACCTTACTCTCACGCATCAAACATCAGTGAGGGCAGGGGCATGGCAGTCTGGGGATGCTGACGAGGGGAGCTCCTTGGGTTTTGTGTGACAGGCGTGTGCTACCTGCTTGGAGTTTACACGTGAGTAGCCTCTCTTAACTCGGCATCATGTGCACACCAAAACCAATTTCTGTTTGTTGTCTGTATACAAACGAATAGTTAGAAAAAAATGAGGGTGAGCTTTGGTTCACTATTTGGCTGTTGTTTGCATGTTATTTAAAAATCAAATTGCAACATTTAAATAACAGCAATAATATAACTCCTTTCCAAAGAGATGTTGGTGTTCAGCTGAAGCACGTATTTATTTATAAACTGATTAATGAATACTTGTGTAAGAAAGTGTTTGTTAATGATATGTGTACAATTGCATTATGTTTTTACTGATAAATTTACTTACAGATTGTATTTTTTACTCATTCTGCAAAGAGGTTAGGCTGATCTGGTGTTATAAAGATAGTAATTGCTTGTATCTCTACTAATAACATAAAATAATTGAGTAAATAGTATTTATTGCTCTAATATTCAGAAGGCAAAACAAAAGAATTTATTTTTGGGGCCTCTTTCATTTAGCAGCGAAGCAAATAGAAATTAGTCGTAGGTAGACAACATTATTTGATTTTTGCAGGATGTTGGGATGCTATGATGCCTTACAGAAGAAATACGTAAGTCTTGCAGTATCCTTTAGCTATTTCAAATGTATTGAAACATTCATTTATGCAAGTCCATTATCTGCCAGCATAGTTATAGGACTTTCTGGTTAGGGGCTGGCTGTGCTTTAATTTGTTAAAACGGCTGGCTACAATGTGGGATGTGCAGACATTTCAGGATAATATTCTTTGTAAGCAGAAACACTTAGTCAGACACGCATAGGAATTTTTTTCTGCCAGCGGAGTAAGTCCTTTCTTAAATGGAGAAGGAGTTAAGCGTGTGAAGAGGTTTCTCTTCAAAGGGGCCGTAGTGGTCTACATTGGTTTCCAGAGCTAGAGAAACAAAACGGCTTAGTAACCAGAAATGGGCTGTGGAATACACGTAATCTTCTTTTTCTTTCTCTAATTGTTTCCCACAGCTAAGAATGATTGTCCTAGCAGTAAGTATCTCTGAAAAGTAAGACACATTTTTTTTTAAGGTAGGTGCTTACATATATGTACGCTTCTTACCCTGCTTTCTCTCTTTACTTTAAAAATACAGGTCTGTTCCCATCCAGAAGATCCTCAGGTAAATCTGCTAAAATATTTTACCGGGTGACTGCTGATAGTATGGTTATAGTGAAATGTCGGTACAAGCAACAGTACTTCACATTAAAAAGAAAAAAAAAGACATCTTAAAATGGCAAAGGTGCAAATCACTAGAGCTAATCAGAATTGCCTTTGAATATCTAGTGTCAGGTTACTCGCAGGCCAGTACAAGAAACCCAAAGCGTCTCTGCAGAGTTAAATGCCCATAAAGATGCATCATCCTAACTCTGCCTAACAAATTTATGGAACTTTTTTGTGAAAAACAGGGTATGGTATGTTTTAACTAACCACTGGGTGTCCCCACATCTCTGTTGCGTGTGTGAAACATTGTCATAATGCTTAAAATTTGACTCAATATTTCATTCTAAGAGCTGTTGTTTCAGTAATTTTATCGTGGTGATTCCTGGAAAATAGTGTAGATCTTCATTTTTATTTGATGACAACTATATATTTTCATACTGTTAATTGCTACAGCATTGGAAAGCTGTATTTGGTGCATGTAAGTGGATCAGACAGGAGTTGGGCTATCGTTATTTTCTTTAAAGGCAACATTGCTAGATCACTGGGCAGAAGCAGCAGCAGTAGTAGTTTGCTTGACAGCTGATAGTTTAGTAATTACTGGATTTGTTTGCAGACAATTACAGAATGTTACCACTTCAAATTCAAGTACACCCACAGTGGACCGCTCCTGGATTTCGGCAGGTACTGTCACTGGGACTTTATTCTGTGCTTGGTTTTACATTCCATGTGCATACACCTGAATGTAAAAACTTTGGATTTTACCTGTTTGGTGTTTCCTTTTTTAATTCTGGATCTTAACACTAATTTTACCAACATATGCTGTTAGCTTAGACTTACTCTTAAAATACAGTGAGTTATTTTGTCCAAAAACTTTGGATTTTACCTGTTTGGTGTTTCCTTTTTTAATTCTGGATCTTAACACTAATTTTACCAACATATGCTGTTAGCTTAGACTTACTCTTAAAATACAGTGAGTTATTTTGTCAGATCACGCTCGTATTTTTAAATATCCACCCAAAAGATAATTCTTAGGGTCAGAGTTCAATACTCTCTGACCAGGTTCTTTAAGATATTCCATGTGTGAAGGTTGGACTGTTTAATATCTGATTACTTATTTGAAGATACTTGATGTTATGTGGGATGTCTCACTTAACAGGGATGATAAATACACTGAAAATGCAGTATGCTTAGAAAAGCATAGCTATTGTAATATGCAGTTCAATCACAATACCAATGCGATTCCCGTTACTGGTTTCTGATATGCTCACCGTCATGACACTGGGCATCCTCAGTCATGGGAAGGGAATTCGTGGGTTGAAGCCTGCTCCAGCACATTGCTGTGTTTAGAATTCTTTTGTTAATTGGTTTTATACCTTTTATATACTTCATGGCTGAGCCACGTGTTCCCTCTTCCCATGCTGGTCTGGCTAACTCAAGGAGCCATTCAAATCCTTTTAATGAATATGGGGAGAAACATTTACACCACCAGTGGATGCACTCAACTGACATAACTGTTTATCTAAAATTAAGGCCGTGCTCAAGTCCCCTCTGTGTTGAGATAAAGTCGGCTTTCTTTGCAACAGCTGCAGACAGTGACAGTCTGCGTTATTCCCTGAGCTTCGTGGGCACATGGCCTTTGCCTGTCTCTGCTGAGCCGCCTTCTATTGTAGGGGTTTATTGATGAGTCACAGCTGCAAGGAAATGGCTTATTTTAAGACAAGTAATTGAAATGTAGCAAGTTTGTACTTAAACTTCTCGCTATTTTCCTCCTGCATAAGATGCTTTTTAAATTAAAAAAAAAGAGGGCAAAAAGGCTGCAGTGCTGCAGACTTAGGTCCTTTGGGCTGAGTTTAGTTAAGTAAAAAACACTGGTGGAAGGGGATGTGACTCTCAGATGCACGAGGTTACCTTAGTGTATTTGTGTAAATTCATGCCAGACTAATACAAGGTGTGAGCCTGCTTCTCTGGCACCCTGCGGGGAAGGGGATGACCATCTGCAGAGGGGTGAGAGGTTTGAAACCATTGCAGTTAAGGATGCGCTTTCAAAAGACACGGTTACCCAATGACGTAACTCACAGTTGCTTGCCTTGCACTGGCTCTTCAAGTCTTAGGGTGCCCCTCTAAGCTGTGTCGGTGTGAGGAACAGGGAAGCAGAGGGAGAGCATTTTTAGTGGTGGTAAGGCAGGGCTTCGGTCAGCTGCTGGTAGAACAGGAGCACGGAAATGTTGGAGCTGGATGCCAAGAGTCACTGAAGCACGCATTTTCATATCGGTAACTGTTCTTGTCAATGTCTCTTGTTTTATTTAAGGCAAGGCAAGTATGTAAGACTTAGCAGAATTGGGGCTTACAAAAGTACCTACTCTTTCCTATTTTTTTTCAAATCAGGTGTCTTTTAAGTACTGTGTAATGGAAAATGTGGTAGTTGGTAACTGCTGCTGAACCCTAAGACTTTCATTAGGTCCCTGGCTCAGGATTTGATCTTCAAGGGGCAGCAAACGAGTAGGTCGCTTAGACAGTACTAGGAATTGCGGTGGGTACAACCTAAGACAATAAATGTCATGTCTGCTCCTGACGTCCGTAGAGTCTGTTAAACAGTCATGTATCTTAACACTAGAAACAGCTTACTCTGTACATAAAAAAAATTAATAAAATACCTGAATACTCTCTGCATTTTTAGTAAGAATAAAACGAATGATTCCACAATCACCTGTGCAGACACCAAGAAAGCAAGTATCCTCCTGATTCGCAAGATTTATGTTCTGATGCAAAACCTGAGTCCGTTACCAAGTGATGTTTGCCTGACTATGAAGCTGTTTTATTATGATGAAGGTACTATTTCCGTATTACCTTGATTTATCAGCTGTGTTCAGACACTGGAAAACAATTCAAAGAAACATTTTAATGTATAGTCTTTATGGTTGCTTGAACTTGCTAAATGATTTTATTTTGTATGTGTCTGTTTCTCACAACACTTCCTAAAATCCAAGGGGAATGGATTTGATCTCACCGCAGGAACACAGTCTTGTCGCTGGCTTTGTTGGAGCAAGGATTTCAGTGTGTTTTGAAAGCAAATTGAGTTTTCCTGAGTATGTTAGGATGTAACATGTTTGCCAGACTAGTTGTAGGTTGGATGACTATTTAAATGTCTAGCTCTACTTTCAGATGTATTATTGCTTTATAATGAAAAATCGGAGCTCCTAGCTCCTCTCTCTGCGTGTATAAACTATTTCCAATAGCTTTAATTGACTTTTGCCTGTTGTATGGGGGGGGAAAAAAACCCTTAATTTAGTACAAGTTAAATATTGATTATTACCCTCCCCACACACAACTGGTTTGGGTTTTTTTGGAGTAGCTTTTTGTATTTAAAGGAAAAAAGAGTCGTTTTTACCACACAAGTTAAAATTCATTTTACAAAAATTTGTTTCATTCTGACGCATTTAATGAATTGCTTTCTGCAGTTACGCCGTCTGATTACCAACCTCCTGGCTTTAAGGAGAGTGAGTGCGAGGGGATGATATTTGAGGGGGAGCCTATGTATCTGAATGTGGGTGAAGTGCCAACGCCTTTTCATATGCTGAAAGTTAAAGTTACGACTGAAAAGCAACGAATGGAAAATATTGATAAAAGCATCCTAAAGAGTGGAGAGACTAATGTGCCTCTCCAGATGCTCAGAGTGGACAGAGAGGATGAAAAGAACCAGGACATGAATGTAAGAGTTCAAATGTTCTGTGTAGCTTGTTGAAATTTTTTTGGTGGTTTATAGACTGGAAAAGAGCCGTTGATTTACTGCATGTCTTATTATCACATTAGTAAAAAACTCTGTATTTCCAGATATATTTAAGCAAGACAATATGTCTTCAGTACACTTTTACTTTAATTCACCTGCTCAAGTTAGCAACCTGTCATTGTGTGGGTAGTTAGGGTGTGGGTGTTGCCTGCTACAGGCAACATCATTGTTAGAGCAGTATTGAACAAGTGCATCGGCAGCGGTGGTGGTGGTGGTGGTTGTGTCTCTCTAAGAGGAGCCAAGGGGCAGCTGTGTGCTGTGGGTACAGGTACCTTTTGTTCAGCTCCACGCACAGGGTGCAGGTGAAACCTCCCTGGAGCTGTGCCGTACCAGTCCCGAGGGAGCTGCTGCAGCCACGCAGTATTGACTGGCGATAAATTTGCTCTGGGATCCTCTTGTACGGCAGCATACATACAGCTAGTGTTGCCACGGCTAAAGCTAAAACAAACTCAATTCTGTATTGAGAGATTCCTTGGGGAAATCTGCCTAGAAAAAGGCACCAAGTGAAGCTTGCTGAAGGCACGAGTGCATGACGGATGTGTGCAGCCTGGTGCTGGAGCGCCTGAGACAGCTCTTGGGACTGTGCTTGTCCACGCTTCATCAATTGGAGACACATATTTCTGGGGCCAGTTGAGGCAGGCAGCAAATACCTGTGGTCATGTTAAAATGTGCAAATATGTGTGCTGATCTGTACTGTCCATAGGCGAGAAGGCAGCAGAGCTTCAGGGCTTTTGCCCCTGCCCCTACAATTAGCGTTGCTAGGGTGGCCTGTAGGTGATGAGATAGAAATAAACCACTTGGCCCTCCAAAATCTGCCTGTGCCTCTGAATTGCTGTTTCACAGGCAAAAGGCAGGTAGTAATTAAAGTACTGATAGCATTCTTTCAATATCTGCTGTTACAATTTTAGTATTTTTTACAGATGTTTTTCTTGATAGTTGAATTAAATGTGTGCTTGCATTAATAATTAAGTAATACTGAGCTAGTCTGTATGTTCCATGTCAGATCGAATTATTTCAATGCCATTTGTTGCACTGGGAATCCATCTAATAAGCTCTGTCCCTAAGCATCCGAGTACAAACCCTCGTCCTTATTTGTATGCAGTTAAGTGACAGACCTATTTCTTAATCTAGGAAGATCCTGTCTTGGATAATAAAGTGGAAGATAGGAATAACGGAAATATTTCAGAAGCTCAAGGTAACGTTTATGTATATTCTCAAGTCTCTTCAGTTTGTTCCTCTCTTTCCTGATGTCACTAAAACAAAAACTTAATTTTGTGATGTAGATCACTGTATTCAAATTTACATTCTGTTTTCTTCACATGCATCACTGTGCCTTTCTTTTCTCTTGTGGCTTTGTTCTGTGAAGCACTTGGTTAGCAAATGTGTGTTTTAATGTTTCTGTTGTAAAACTCTGCTCCTCTGTTCCATTTTATCCGATAAGCTAAATTTAATGGATTACATATTTAGAAGTAAATTTTATTGTTTGATTTTTCTATTACTGTGGTTGTTATTATATTTTTACTAATATATTTAATTTCCACATAAAGCTTGCAGGAGTGTTCTGCTCTTGAGTTCATTATTGCAGACACAGGAAGCAGAATTCTCTGGTCAAAAAATGGTCCAGGACTATTTTTGTTTAAATCGCAGCTGTTTGGATGGTATCCTTGCAGCTTCAGCCACTAAATATGTTTAGCAGAAATACCACGTAGCAAAAGTTTTCCCTTAAGCTTTGGCTGCAGTAGGACCACAGTCTGATTCTGCAATTCACACGTGCTTCAGTCTGTGTAGCTGCAGAGGAATCAAGACCATTGGGGCTTTTGTACACGGAATTCTGAGTCTTTATGTTGCGGTGGACTGAATGATAGCCGTGCAGGAACCCCTATCCATAGGATGTGTGTTACGGCAGTTGTTCATTACTGTGGCTTGCTTTTCCTCATACAATCAGTAACTTCATCTCAAAGCATGTTTTATTTTATGAATGATTGTATAATTATGTCTGTGCAGCTGGCTGTTTGTGAGATAATTACTAAAACTGGCCGAAAATGTAAAACCCTTTCACACAACACTATTTTAGTGCCTTTTCCAGCTGCTTGCTTTCACAGCTTACTCGGGTCTTTTTCTCTTACTGCGTACATGGAGCATTTTGATAATTGCAAGTGAACTTTAAGTTTTAATAGGTATACATTCTAGCAAAGCATTTTTATTAGTATGAATCTCAGCAAACTGAGTTTCCTCAAGTAAAATCCTAACACCATAAAATCTGTAAAACTACACAAAAAATGTGAGTAGCGGCAAAAATCAAATTCCAGGTGGAAACCTGTAAGTCAGCACTTCTTGAGAAGGTACCAAAAACATTTACTTTTTTTATTTTAGAAGAGTTTCATATAACTTCAATAAGCACTTGAACTGAGTTCTGCAGAGAACTCCTTCAGAGATCCCGTGTGTAATTCCATGCTGCTTAGCGTAAGCATCTCTTGCATGCCTGTGGTAGGAAGCTGTGATCGGAAATCACTGAATTAAAGACGTAAGAGACAAGACTTGTTTGCACGTAGAGAATTGGACCCCTTTTGAAACACCTGTTCCCTGCGTTTACAAAGTGTTTGTTGTGGCAAAACATCAATGTTAAGAGGCTGCAAGTGTGTTGTCAACAGTGTGCTTCATTATTGAAAAACTCTCTTATAGAACCAAATTGCAAAGAAGATGACGTTACGAAGGCTGCAGGGAGCCAGAACCTGTATGTTTCTAATCCTCAGGTATGAAAACTGCACCCTTGTCATCTTAAACTTTTACTAGAGCTTTTATGAAGCTTCGTTCCTACTTTGAGTGATTAATAGGTAATCTGGTGAAGGTTTGTTTATCACAGTCCGTATTTTCAGGAATAAATTTTGCATTTTACTTTCTGGTGTTTTACAAAAGCGGTTAATATTCTAAAGCAATCAAAAGCAATTGCAAAGGCTGTTCCTCTGTCATACAGTTTTCAAACCAAACAGATGGTCTGACTGTTATTAAGAGAAATGGGAACGTAATTTCCATGTTTATAAACTGCCATAGCTAAACACTCTGCCTAATAGAAATCTCTGTGGTAATTCTGGCGGATCAAACCTTGGTTAAAGGTTGATTAAAACCTAAAATGCAGGTTTATTGCTCAGCCTTAAAACTCAGGCTGTATTCCCTGTGTCTAGCGAAATGGTATAATTTAAATGTGGAGGACTACTTCAAACGCAGGTCCTTAAGATTTTTTAAAAGAGTATAATAGCCTTAGGTAACTGAGTGACTGACTGTATAAAAATAACTGCTGCTTTGATGCGTCAGGGCTCACCTTCACCTGTAAATAGTGCTGTTGACTTCAGTGGGGATACTCCCGTATTTCAATTTCAGCTCAAGCACTGTGGTGAGCGGAGCCAAAGCTCTTTGTGTGCTGCAGCACTGACCCCTGCTGTAGCCTCTAATTTATTTTTCTTTTGCTGCTGTCACAAGGTAATGTCTGTTTTCTGAGTTTTAGGTGGATCATTTGGCAAGTAAGACATCCGAACTTAATGTGTCGGAAAGCAGGACAAGAAGTGGAAAGATATTTCAGGCCAGCGCTGTTAGTATGGTTTTTTCTCTAGTTCTCTTCTCTCTGCTTCTCTTCAACTTTAAGCCTTTTTTGGTTCCAAACAGTAAATAAAACTCTAACATTTAATACATTTCATGTTGACAGAATGAAATTCTCATGACTTCTAAAATTCCCATTGAATTCAACACATTTGGAGTCTTAATGTCCATAACAAAAAAAAATCTGTTCCAAAGAGTTAAAAGCTGAGTGTTGATGTTAACACAGGCTAAGAAAGATTCCTTAGGATTGATTTACATCATCTTGAGAATGTAGTTAGCCAAATTCCACACTGGTTTAATCCATAGTTGATGGGAGTGTGTGCCAGCAGAGATCCCCAGCCCAGTGTACCATGTGCTTTCTAGTGATTTTACTTGGAAAACACAAGGCCAAAATTCTAACCTTGTCTCTTTAACTCACTCATACCGAGAAAAGTCTGTTATTTCTTTGCTTGGTCGCATCGCAGCAGATGACTCTTGTAGGTGGTGCTACTTGTGGGGAACCAAATTCCTCCAGCCTTGCATAGGTGGAGCAGAAGTTGTCTCCAGGGGGAAATTTGGCCTTTGGGGATGTTGTGTGGGGATTCATACTGTGCTGCTCAACCGTTGCCAGTCGTTTTCTCCTGAACTAATGGTTTCCTTAGTTCTGTGGAGGCTGGTGGGGATCAAGCTTGGGAGCGTGCAAAATTCATCCCTCGGCAGAATGTTCTAAAGAAATCCAGAAGGTGGTCTTTGTTGTAAAAATACCTGCGCATGAACGCCGCCTGTGAAAAGGGCTAGAGTTTGCCACAAAGTCATGAAGTGGAGATGATAAATTCAGAATGTAGAACTAGTAGATCCAGTCTTTCTGTAGAGTACTGCTGACTGCAGAATAGGATATTTTTACTTCCAGCCCCAGGGTCATAGGTCATTCCGTATGCTCACTGTCGCCCCATCTGTCTTTTCAAAACAAGGTTTTCTTAATGAACTTAACGGTAGAATTTAAACAAAACACAGTTGGCTTTAAACAATCAAAAGCGCAGCAGGGCTGCAGGCTGGGTTGTCATCTTTCCCCATGCGTGCAAGCGAGAAATAACGGGATGGCGGTTGGTGGGGCGAAGCCGTGGGGTGCGGAGCCCTGGCTGTTGGCACGGGGCTGTGGGGCTGTGCCAGGCCCTCCTGGTGACGCTGGCCCTCCCTGTCCCGGCTGGGGCCGCGGCCTCGGCTCCGACCCGGGGAGCTGGGCTGCGTGTGCGCTGCCTCTGCCGCGGGGGCTCAGCACTCCTGACGTGCCCTTGGGGCTCTGACGCGCAGGAGCCGCTGCCATTGCGGCACAGGCACATCCCCGTGCATGTTCCCTACAGGAATTTGCAGGGAGGGTCAATTCTACCTGAAAACAGCATCCAGGTGTTACTCTGGCAGCGGCTCACTGGGGTGGACGCTTCCCAAGTTGAGGCTGGTCGTGCCGGGAGCCGGCTGGGCTGCGCGGCAGCCTGTGACGCCGTCTTTATCCTCCCTTGGCAGGTCCATGAGTTCGAGCTGTCGTCGAGTCAGGACGTGCTGCCCAAAAGGAGAAAGATCAGCGAGCCAAAGGAGCAGTTCTAGACGCCCGTCTCCCTCCCGTTCGGTTATGGAGTTCTCCACACCACTTTCAGTTTGTTATTTAATGTGGATGTTCGTACTTAGGTAACTTTTAGGCATTTTTCTTTTCTGTTTGCTATCAAAACGGAGAGCGTTTGAAGGAAAGAAGATCTGTCCAGAAGCCCGGCTGAAGAAATTGGTACTTCATTGTACATGGGAGGCTGTACTCCGTTGGGGAAGGTGGGAAGGAGGTGACGTGGGGTGATGTGGGGGATGTGCCTCCCTGCTGATACCACGTGCAAATCCTGGTGGCCATCGTGTTGCCGTTGTCCCTGGCAGCACCCGGTTTCTCTGGTGCTTTTGGGCTGTCCCAAAGCTGAGATCCCCCGATGGGGTGTGGGCTCCAGGGCTCTCAAACCCTTTCTGGAGCATTACCCAGCCTTGGCAGTTTCACTGGTACAACTGGGACTGTCACTGGGGGGGATTTCAGTGTGTTTTCTCCAGACTGAAGGCACCAGACAGGTGACGAACGAACGTTCTTCATCCCCCCAGTTACATATTTCATGCCAAAATGCAGGAGTTCTGTACAGCTGTGATGAGACATGTATGTCATTACAAACAAAGTGTTATCTGTAGCAGGCATCTGTTGTCGCGGTGTGAGATGATTTGAAGACACCTGTAGGTACTTAAAATGATTAATTGTAGCGTTGATTGGTGACGTTTGTTCTCACCGAAGCCTGTTAATGGTTCCTGTGCTGTGACTGAAGGGGAGTGAAGCTGTTTCTGCGCGCGGCTGGGGGGCAGCTAAACGTTTCTTGACATGTTTGACTTTTAAATTAAGACTGTCTTTTTCGCCTGCCTCAATTAAAACCCTGCTGACGTTGCGCACCCGCCCGTTTCCGTACGGCGCGTGCTGGCGCGCCGCTAATGAACGGGGTGGGGCTTGACTCCGCCCCTCGGCGCCCCGCCCCACC
>VXBO01011984.1:0-10794 GCA_013400135.1 Rhinoptilus africanus
TACATGTAACTGCTGCTAGGTGATTAAACAGAGAAGCACAAGCGACAGTGCCATGGACGACTAACCTTTGATCCACAGTACCAGGTGGACAAGTGAGAGAAAGACAGAAACACACACACACAAATGCAAAAAATGCTTATAAAATGAGAAAGTAATACATGGCAGAAATTTCAAAAGTGCAAGTAGGAAGCTGCTTCCATCTGCACCACCTGAAGTCTGAAATTCTAAGTTTGCTAAGTTACCCCAGATTTATATCAGTGAACAAGATGACCAACCCACCCATCTCCTCTCCTCTCCCTCCCAGCAGATGGATATTCAAAGCTGACTAAAAAGCCTAAAGGAAGAAACCAGGCTTTCAAAAGCAAGAAAGAGGGTTTGCCATTATTGTAGCTAAAAGTAGAAGCAAACGTTTTGCTTACCTGCACAAGAATTCTTGGCCTCTGTGGTGAAGGGAAAGGTATATTGTGCATAAAATGGGATATGTGCCTGAAAAGAAGGTAAGATGTTAGAAAACCATCCCTGGGGACTAGTCAGGGACTGAAAACAATGTTAATCACAGTCTGTAATTACTACAGGACCATGTTTTAGAGAGGCTGTTAAGATTTATTTACTGTTTTGGTATTTTTAAGAGCCTATTTATGCAACCTGGAACAAAGAAGCTCCACTCACTCACGTTTCATGCATGAAAATTAATACTGGCAGCTTCAGATATGTATGCAAAAGATAAGAACAAGCCATTTAAAATCCCAGGCAGCCTAACCCCATTCTACAGAGTTTCTAATGAGGCTTAGCTAAGAAAACTATATGCTTCACTGACTGATGTCTAACAGTTTTGAAGGTAACATCGTATTTCAGAAAACTTTTAGGACCACGAAAACCATACTCTACAGTTTATACACACCCACAAATCTGCATTAGTTGCAGTGCTTGGAAACAGACACAGCTATTAATTCCTAATGCACAGAGTCCCTAAACTCACATTTATAAACCTAAAATCCATGCAAACATTAGCATGTATCTTACATCTCAACCATTTTCTGTGTTTGATACAGTTAAGAGAAAGGTAAACAGGCCTGACATACTCTAACAGAAAAGCCACAGTAAAATTCAGTTCACTTTCCTGGCACTGCAAGAGTCACTACTAATAAACAGAAGCAGCAATAATTTGTATTAGCACAACATAAGCTACACAGTGCAAGCAAGAGGATGAAGCAAATATACCAACCAATTAAGTGTGACATAAATAAATCACATGACTTCTTGACCTGATAATAACTACCCTCCTACATTAACTTGAAAAATGTTTTACGTACTTCTCAATGGGAAGAGGATGAGGTCCAGAGACAGAGAGTTTGTAAATGAACATAAGAAATTTTCGAAATGCTTCAAAGAAAGGCCAGTGTGAGAGAAGGCAGATGCATTTGTTGGAATTGATGGACTTGGAAGTAACCACTTTCCTCTCTACAGCTGTCAGGAGACCCAGCTGCAATTGTTGTTTTTCTGTCAGCAGCTCCCGGGGATAAGGCTCATAAAACTGAATAGCAGCACCATAAACCTAAAAGATGAAGAAAAACAGCTGAGCACATCCCGTATTTAACGGAAGACTGTGTTAGAACTTTTGAAGCATCCTTAAGTCTTTGGTGCTTGCACACACACACAATAGTGTTTTTGCTGGTAGCTTGTGAATTACTTTTCCTTTATACACAAAGCATGCTTATAAACAAAATGGTTTGTATCCTTGTGCCACTCTTCCTCTTTTTCATTTCACTTTCCCCAACAAACTATTCTCACTCAGTAAACTGAACGGGATGGAACCAAACTGCATGCTGTGAAAAATACCCTATTCAGTAACCATTATGGTCAAAAAAACCCAAAACCCTCACGAAATGCTTGTTTTCAGTAAATTCCCCCATCACTACCACGCTAAACAATAAAATTATTTTAGCTTTGACTTTACTCATTTTATCAAGCCAAACAGCTATGTACCTTTGCTAACATTCCTTCTCTATTTGTCAGTTTCATTAACAGAACTATTCTGGCAAGCTTAGCAAAGACAGAATATGGAAAGATGGATAACATAATATACGTCTCTCTGAGAAAAATACGGCAGATACTGCATTCCCCCTTGAAAAAGAAGTATTAATATATTACAGGATGATTTTTTTGTTGTTGTTTGGAAATGGAAAAGTACATAAATTCCCCTGATAGGGCTATGAGGCAGTGTGGAAGTTGAGCTGTTATTACTAATAGCACCAAACTGCTGTTTATTAGTCACAGAGGGCTAATCACATTAAAATCACTAACTCCCTCATGCAGTTCACACACACAGTTGGCAAGCTGAAGCAATAGCTGGGCGACCAACCCCAAACAAGGGCTCCCTTGCTTCATCAAGTGTTCCTGTAATCCTGTAGTCTCTGCCTCTGTACAGCAGACACTGCCTTCTCACATGTGGGCTGAGTCACACAACACACTTTTGGTGCCTGCGTGTGCTGTTGGGCTTATACAGCTTCAGCAGGTGGCTGGTGTCCTTAATCTATCACTTCATGGGAATTCAAGATCACTGGTCTCAGGAGCTCGTCAGTTCTTCAGAGCCCTTCACACTCTATGTGCCTCTCAGCACGTACTTTGCCTCTCCATACCCTGCCGTTTTCTGGTAACTGTTTTCCTATTCATGCACATAGATAGCCACAGAGCCCAATTACACACGTTTACACAGAAGCGGCTTTTAAGGTAACCATAGGAAAACCATAACAACTTAAACATTGCTAACACATGTGGCAAGTGAACATCTCTTTAACACATAGGCTACATTCCCATTCCCAGACACTTCTTACTTGAAAGAGCAGGGAAATCCATGAGCTCCGAGTTTTGGTTTTGTTAAATATATAGCTCATCTTACATGGGACTAAACAGTACATATTCTTCCAGCTATTTCCTGTTTTGGTTTAACTCCGTCTTACATGAAGGCTTAAGAAATGCAATTTTTAAAGGGAAGTATTTACAAATTTATTTTGTATTATTTCTCAAATACAGAAGAAACAATGCCTATTTATCTCCATAGCAGCCATGTGAATGAAAAGCAAAAACTAGTCACAGTGTAGAGCCATACCTTTTCTGCAGAAGAGCATGTCAGTACAAATGTTGAGAACACTGGTAGTGGATATTTGGTTTGAGGGTCCCAGCACTCAATAGTAGCTCCCATAGGAAGGCAGAAGAGAGGTACAGATTCTGACAGTGGGAATGACTCATAGTTCTCTTGAGGATATCTGAAAATTAAGCCTTCAGAATGGGAGAAGGGAAAGTAAGCACATTTGCTCTGCAAGCCCTACATAATGTAAGCAATGTATTTTTCAAAATATACAGCAAAGTCTGTTGGTTATCTGGACTTTATAACTGAAGATTACATCTGCATAAGAAGAAAGTCTCTTATTTGGCAGTAAGACTAAGTCATCCAAGTAACAATCACTTAAAAATTGTCTATGAATATCGAAGCACTCCCTCTTGGTAACTGCTCGAAAACCAGGACAGAGTAAAAACTAATTAGTGAGGATTTTTACTTGAAACCAGTTGGGAATTACTTGTGTTATTTAAATGTTCCACTGGAATGGATTTTATTACAAAGAAATTCCTATGAAGAAAGCGATAATTTATCTACTGTAAAAACAGCAGCAATACCTCCACTGAAAATAGGATGAACTATCTGACTGTACACGTTTTCTGCTAATCAGTCAATATGTTCAATTTAAACAAATCACTTATTCATTTTTCAGAAATATATCTAACTCTTGCTGGTAGAAAATAGGTACACAAGCATTGTTTTACTACTACTGTTCATCCAGCTTATTTTACGGTACAATGACTTCATATCTATGCTTTCCACTTCTTGGTAGTTTAATCGTTTCAAAGAAATTTGGTGCATGCAGTGCTAAGTGGAAACTCTTTTCAAAGTTTTTTTGGGACTTCTTCAGAAAAAAACATAATGTTCTGTAGCAATGCATTAAAAAACTTACAGAAACCAGACTCAAAAGACAAGACTTTTTGTCATTTATTGTTTAGAGTATTTTTCACTCTTCTAAAATAAGAAATGAACGGTTGTGGAACTGAAGGGAAGAAACTCATCTAAGTTTCAAATGAAATGAAAGATGTTGCGTTAGCTGTGAGACATGAGAATAAAAATACCATTCAACCTTACTCATATTTAATTACTCCTTCTCTATCATCACCAGCATAAGAAATATGATGTCTTTTGTTACATCTGAAATGCTTGCTAAGCTTTCCACTAAAGCGCCTAAGCTATCAAATCTGTCATAATAAGAACTAAACTAATACAGAACAATGCTATTCCTATTAAGGCTTTTTTTTCTGTGATGCAAGCAAAGTGATGCAAGCAAAGAAGGCATTATAGGAATTTATTTCATCTGACACACTCTAGGAACAGAATTATGACAGCGCTTAAGCTTTCAAAATCATTATTTCATTTTAACAAGGCATGCAAATTCTTCTGTTAGACAGTCTGCTTCTAAAATTACTTACCAGCTTTATATGCTAAAGAGTTAGAAGCTGGCACAGACTTCTTGTAACAAAGGTACACACTGGAACCCCACTGAAAGATATAAGTTTCATCTTAGAACCAGCAAAGATGCAATACGTAGCAGAGAAATCAAGTACAAGCATTTGAATATACGCCCACATACAAACAAATCAGACATTTAAATAAAGTTACAAAAATAAAATGACCAGTTGGCTGCTGACTGCACGTAAATAATGAAATTGAGAATTCACCTTTCTCACATTTTTCAGACTTTACACTTTCACACTCTGACTTATTCCAACAGAAGAACAGGGGAAAAGTGAAGCAGATCATTTGCAGCTCCACGTTTTCTTGGTTATTTAAAAGGAGACTATAATGGGAACCGTGTCAGTGGAAGTGAAATTCTAAAAATCACCACTTGAAGCTTTTATTTTACTTCCATAAAGTGGTTATTTACAGAGGTTTTTTTGCAGTTTGTCTAAATACACCTTAACATTTGAAAAAAATCACTTATTTCAGCCTGAGTTAACTAAATGCAAAACAGACTAAATAAAAGGAAACTGACTGAAGAAAGAATACATGAAGAAACTGTAAGTCATAATTAACATTCTTACATGTCTTAGTAACATAGGCATTATTAATAACCAAGAAAAAAGTGCTTGTGATTCATCCCGAGCGTCAGGATCAAAGGAGGGTGGTGGGAATAATGATTAAAATAAAAAATTAAAAAAGAAATCATCGCACTACTCCTAAATAGCACCTAGACATGAATATACAAGCTGAAGGAGTGAGTAATCAGTATGAACAAGTAATTCCTAACACTGAAGGAAATCAGAATAAGAAAATCTACAAAACTTAAGTTTCATACACAGTGTATAGAATGAAAGAATTATGACAGAGTGATAGAACACAACTATAAGAGTGCTAAGATGGGTTTGGTTTTTGTGCTTAAAAACCAAAAAGAGTCAAGCTTTTAAATACTCACCATACCACAATTTAAATTCTTATCAACTTTGCAGAATGTATGAGGAGGGGTTTCTCCTTTGCTGGTAACAATAACACAGATATCCGTTACTGCCAGTGAATTCTGAGGTCGTATTGGAGGAGCCCTTCGATATGTGATAAAGATCCGTTGAGAAGAAGCTGAACTGTTGTTAACATTAGCACAACGACCATAAGGAGTAGCTTGAATCACCTCACAGCCTGAAATGATGCGTTCTTTCCCTTCATACAGAACTCTGTAGATAGGAAGGAAAGAAAGTATTATGTGCATTCAAATATATCTGAAGTAACTCCAAAAAATTAACAGGAATTGGCCATCTGTTAGCACCCTATGTCATCATTGCAACGTTCTAGTGTGCATTTTATATATTGTCTTTTGTCATGCACAATTTCAGGCAAAGAAACTGTTCTGAGATATTTCAATATTGTAAGAAGTCTCTGTGGGAACAAATCATAGTTATGGAAAAATAAAGTTGAGCCACACTAAAAAGGATTTACTGATAGAATTAGTAGGAATGCTGCACTATCAATGAAAATTAAACTCAAAGGAAACTCTAAATTGTTTGCACACATGATACCTGGTAACAGAAATTATTTCCATCACTAAAATGTCTGGAAAGTCACTTCAAGCTTGCCTTTTTTTTTTTNCTTCAAGCTTTCTTTTTTTTTTTTTTTTTTAAAGGAATGCTGTTGGAAAAGGAGAAAACAGAAGTCTGCTTCCTGGATGAATTTTTACAGAAAAAAAGCCCAAACCCAGTAATGACTTACATTCATAGTTTGAATAACATTCCTTAAGGGAAGGGGGAAGGGGCAAAACAAAATAATTCTCCATTTCACAGAAAAAGAAGAAATAGTTAACTACATTTCACTGTACTCCTAGAAAGCAGAATACAGCTTACATGGCCGTACAGCAACAGTCACACAGTACCTGATTTTTTAGCCAGATCACTAATTTAGATCATCAATTTAGATCACCATCCCAGCCTTCACAGCCTCCCAGCAGTTAAATGAGCTATAACGTTAGTCTCAAGTCTTTCCCAAACATAAAGCTATTAGGAAGTGACCCAGAGAAGAAATACGGGAAGTCAAACCATACATCACTGCATATTTTTAATGCACAGATGCTAAAGGGCAAGCTTTATCTCCCATTCCACACCCAAATAAGCAATGGTTCCATTTGCTTCATTCTCTGTAGTATGTACAGAGTACCTGCCACCTTCAAATGAGTTTTCATCTTTACAATACATGGCGAGATTTAAGACAAAGGTAATTCATTAAAACTTTGTATTTTGTGACCTGAAGCTTCCCACATGTACTCCATCACAACTTTACTTTAAAACAAAAAATAACCAGGCAATGTATCTTTTACTGTCCTAAAATACCCTTGGTTAAATGATAAGACTACTAGTAAGTATGCATTTGAAAACTTCAAAAAGTCATGTGTATAAGCTAAAAAAAAATGGTCTTTTTCCAACAATTCTGAGAACTTTGGAAAAAAATACAAACCATTAAACTTCACAAGTTACTTAAAAACTACTGTCCCATCTTTAAACTGGAAAACACAAATATTACTGTTTGTTCTGAATCCACAGAACAAACACTTATCACAGTATTGAAGATATACATGAACTATAGTCCTAGGACACTTTAATAAAGCAAAGAAATCAGATGAGTTGGGAGTGTACTGATGTAGGTACCAGGCTGCTATATAAATTTATTCAGCTGGTTCATGGAGGACAATATTCTTGCCTTCAATAATGGTTTTGGTTGTAAAGAGTCTGATCATCACCCTTCGCTACATTTAAAACCATGTGTAATCTCAGGTTCAAAACCAGCCTAATGTCAGTATTATGTTGCCAAGTTGCAATATTAGTTTTAACGTGCTACCTACTGGTTCAAGATACGTATAGAGAAATTATGCGTTATTCAAATTACTTCTGACATAAATAATCTTCTGCAGAAACATGTATTTCGCTATTTTTACTGGGTTACCTACTTCATAAAGTTGAAAAAACCAAAAAACAAACACAAACCAACCCAACAACTACAATGGCAGCAGCTCTCAGGCCACCTTCATTGCACATGAAGGGTTTATATGAACTCTTCACATCACTGCCTTACATTAATCATAAGAGAATATTAATAGAGCTGTTTGCAATGGAAGTTTCAGTTTGGTTTTATTTCAATTTTGTGTATTTTAGATAAAATCAAAGAATTTAAAGTTATTCCAGAAACATTTGTCAGCTGTCAGCTTTTAAGAAGAAAAACCATATTAATCAGACAATTCCAGCAGTTCAATTTAATAGGTTTACAAGTATTCTCATAAAGATACCTGAAGACTAAATAATTTCTCAGTTCTTTAAATACTTCTAAAAGGTGTTCCAGACTGTAACAGTGGGGTCACCTCCCATCAAAAGCAAAAAAGAAAATGAAAGCAACTTTAACCCCTATAGATATACCAGCAGAAGTATTATTAAAACCACACCATTTCCTGACCATATGCATAGTATTGAACTTAAGAAAACATACAGAAGAAAACCACCACCCGTGGATCACTCAAATTAAACAATGATTTTACTGATTCAGACAAAAGCCATTCATAAGTGATGCATGAAATATTTAACACGACACCCTGCATATACAAAGCCCTCCCTGAGAAGGTAAGTTTACTCTTATCTGTTTCAGCTTCCCACCATCTGCCTTTGATTAATTAGTACTGATCATGCGTGGTGGGTTGACCAGGTGCCCATCAAAGCCACCCTATCACTCCCCTCCTCAGCTAGACAGGGGAGAGAAAATAGAATGAAAGCTCATGGGTTGAGATAAGGACAGGGAGAGATCACTTGAACTGGGGAAAATTAATTTAATTTATTACTAATCAAATCAGAACAGGATAATGAGAAATAAAACCAAGTCTTAAAAACACCTTCCCCCACACCCATCCCTTCTTCCTAAGCTCAACTTCACTCCCAATTTTCTCTGCCTCCTTCCCCTGAGCAGTGCAGGACAGGGAATGAAGGTTGTGGTCAGTTCATCACATGTTGTCTCTGCTGCTCCTTCCTCCTCGGGGGGAGAGGACTCACACTCTTCCCTGCTCCAGCATGGGATCCCTCTCATGAGACAGTCCTCCACAAATTGCTCCAGTGTGGGTCCTGCCCATGGGGTGCAGTCCTTCAGGAACCGCTGCTGCAGCATGAGTCCCCCACAGGGTCACAAGTCCTGTCAGGAAACCTGCTCCAGCGTGGGCTCCTCTCGTCATGGGTCCATAGGTCCTGCCAGGAGTCTCCTCCACTGCAGGCTTCCCATGGGGTCACAGCCTCCTTCTGGCATCCACGTGCTCCACCACTCACCTCCACGGGCTGCAGGCAGACAGCCTGCTTCACCGTGAGCTACAGGGGAATCTCTGTCCTGGTGCCTGGAGCACCTCTTCCCTCTCTTTCTTCACTGACCTTGGTGTGTGTAGGGTTGTCACATACCCTCACTCCTCTCTCCAGCTGCAAGTGCAGAGGTTTTTTTTCCTGCCTCTTAAATATGTTATCACAGAGGTGCTACCAGTGTCACTGAATGGCTCAGCTTTGGCCAGCAGCAGGTCTGTCCTGGAGCTGACTGGCACTGGCTCTATCAGACATGGGAGAGGCTTCTGGCAGCTTCCCACAGAAGCTGCCACTGTAGCACCCCCTGCTACCAAAACCTTGGCCACACAAACCCAATACATCAGGATAAGATTTGTTTCCTGTTTCTATGAGCTTGTATTTTGGCCTTGATCCTAAGCACACCTTATTTGCTACATTATTCTAGCAACTTATATAAAGTTTCATGTCAAGCAAAATGTAACCTGCAGCTTCCTCTAGATGTTAGGTCCTTTCTTTGTAAGACAGACCAAAAAATCTTGTTCTGTCTTTATAAGGCTGTTTCATATTGTACATGGAAGTTCCCTCATGACCAGTTTTACCAATTTAAAGGTATACTTTAATACATCAGATAACAGAGTTTAGAAAAGGTAAATACTACCTTCTTGCAGCTGCTCAGTTATAAACCTTAACCCACATAAAACTGCTTCTGGAAAACCATTTCCAAATAGGTGGACTGTTGCAAATTGCATCGTGTGAGGCTGCTCTCCAGCTTGACTCCTCCTCTAGGTCCAACAACATTACTGCCCCTTACAATCGTTATGCAAAGTAACTCTTTATAACACTTCTTCCTGTCTCATTTAAGGGAAGGCAGTATGCAAGCACTGAATACTAAAGGAACTTAAATATACTAAGCAGTAGGAGGGTCAGAGGAGAAGCATTGGGTCAGAGAGAGGGAAAAGACTGACTTATATTTTATTTCTACTGCCACCACTATTATTATTTGTTTAAACATACAAATGATTAGTTTAATCATTATTATCCTAAGCTGTTCCAAACACACAACTGTCACACTGATGGGATTTAAGGAACAATGGAAGATGCTGGCTGTTGAGAACATCTTCCAGTTTCTACTATGCTGCTGGATATTTGAGTTCACTTTTGTTTCTGAAAGACATCTCTAGTAAAGAAAAATATTTGTTCTGTCAATACTCCTGCAGGTATTTTCAGAAACCAGGTATGCAGAACAAGATGGGTCCTTGGCACAGAACCACTAACCAAACTAAAGCTTCCCATACTAGTTTAAAAATAAATAAATCAGTATTTCTTTACTTACACAATGCAAGTTACCTAACTTTTGCATTACTCTGAACCTCTGCTTTAGACAAGAGGTCAGGTATTCTTTCCTTGGCCCTTTCTTGAGTTGCAGTGTTACAAATTGCAAAACTGCTTACATTTAAAAAGCTTTTTTTTTTTTTGTCAGGGTTTTTTCCACTTAACAAACACGCGCTAGAGCTCTCCCGTGTTCTTAACTCAAGTGTAAAACAAAGAGAGGTAAGACCTTGTTTCAAAGTCTAACTGCACCTAAACCAAAACAAATCTCAAATCATAGTTCTTGTCTATTTNGATTTGTCCCTTTCAAGTGATATACCTTTCCTCATATTTAAGGCTCAAAGATAAAACATTCTTTCACACTTGGTTCTTTCATTAAAAGAGTAGAGAAGAGCATAAATTAGCCTTCAGACTGTATATGCATCTCTTGCCCAAACTCCACTTTCCTTTGAACACTGCGAAATTCACAAAAAAACCCAAAACAAAACAAACCCTCGCTCTAACCATCTCTTGGACATACTTGCAGAACAGCAGGAATAGCGGGGGAAAACATTCATATGCATCATTGCTCAGAGAGAA
>VXBO01011984.1:19332-30962 GCA_013400135.1 Rhinoptilus africanus
GTAAAGACATCAATGCAGCAGAAAGGAATACCAGCAAAATTAGTATGCTAAAACCTTAATATCCTAGAAATTTTCGTTAATTTTCTAACACTATTAAATATTAAAAGTTGCTATGACAAAAAAAATCCATGATGTGCAATTTTTTTGGAAAGTCCGAGAGTAAGATTTCAGCCTTTTATTTCAGTGTTTTACTAGCATTAATGGAAAGAAAAATCTCTACTGAAAATAGTACCTGAGATGCAAGATCCATTAGCTTTCTCCAATGCTTAGACCACCTCCTTCATTTTTTAAAAAGGCTCTTGGAAATGACGCTAGGAGGGCAATCTGGCAGGCAGTGTGTATACTCTTAAAAGTTTTCAAGTATTTAGAAAGTAAATACACAGCATAACTAATATGCCAAATAATATTGTGAAGAACAGATACAGCGCTGACTCAGAAATCATGAGCAACGTAGACATGTAAGTCTAACACACTTCTCAGTCCCCTTTTTGGCTTTTTAACAGAACTTTTGCAGCTATCCTATTTTCAGGGCTGACTTCTATCACTACACAACACTGTCCCAATATCATGTGGGCCTACCTCTGATGTGCAGTTTAGACCTGTTCAAAAAAACCAAGTAGAGAAAATAAAACATTGTCCTCCACATTCCAGGAACTTCCATCCTAGTAGAGACATGAGGCCACTCCCTCAGAAAAGCTTTTCATTAATTAGAGTCTTTCCTTCCTAAAAAGTCATGGCATAATTTATGCTAACTCCCTTTGAACCTGTGATACAAAGATAGAAGTGTATAATTCTAAATACAGGTCTGTCCTAATCCCAAAAATATTTTAAGTATCTAAATATCCTCTGAAATTAGACCGGAAAGCCAACACAAGTTGAGAAACAAATAGTACAGGTAAATGCAGTTTTTGGCAAGTGGACTTAAAGAAAAGGAAACGTAAGCTTTATAAAACTGCATACGGCAGCAATCAAGGGAAAAGGTTTGTCACAAACGCCAATCTGATAATTTACAGTCAAATGCCGTACTTAACACCTGACACTACTAAGGAGAAGGTATTCTTGGAAGCCTGTGTGTACGAACTCACTTCAGAGTAAGAATAACCACCCACGGAGTGTGTTCAGAGGATGAGGTTTTTAAGGCTTATGTGCAGGAAAATCCTTGACTAATTGCTTGTTCCTTGCAGCTTCTGGAAAGAAGTGGCATAAATTGCTAGTAACTCAATGCACACAAAGAATAAAGTAAACTTATGCCAAGAGTGTGTGTGGATAACAGAAGTTTTTTCATTTCACTCCTAACTGGAATGCCGATCTTGAATCTTCTCAAAAAAACCCAAAAACCAGCATAAAACTCAGGAGGCCAACTAGCATAACTTTACCTAGAAGAAATCACGTTGCTTTTAAAAACCTCTTATTTCCTCATCTCTGAGCACTGCAGAGAAAACTCACTACTAATGATACACAAACTGAATGCACAAAGTTCTTCACAACTTTGTTTATTTTTGACATAGTCAAAGTCTATGAAATAGAGTTGAACTTTGTGTATAAAAATCTTTCCAGTTTTAAAACTCTGCTCTAAGCAAGTATGCACTAGAAAGAAACGACATCAGATCAGTAAAAGCCTAACATCAGCCATCAGTTTTATAGACAAATCTTGCTGCAACCGAAGAGACATATACCGCAGCAAGCAGCAGTGAAGTAACTGTATTATCTTATAAACACTCCCTTGAAAAAGTAGATGGCTTTATAATGATACTTTACAAGAAAGACCAACTCTTTCGTGTAATCTGTGACCTTTTCCTCCACTACCCATATCAAGACTCAAACTGAGATATTCCTGACCTTAAATCACAAATAAAAATAAAGCTATAAAGAACTTTTTCAGCCTATTTTCAATATAATCAAAGTCCAGAAATCTATTTAACTGAAAATGCTAGTGAACTGATGGTCAAAGAAATGAAATTATAAAGATATTTTGGAAATGATTAATGGCTAACACATGACTTTGCAATTTATTAAACCCACTTGCATCTTCTTTCGGATAGTGACAGTGCCCAAAACCTACAATGTGTGGAAACTACTACTTAAAAAGTACTTGCCTATAGCATACATAAACAGATAATGGAATAAGTTAGAGATGATGGGATATCTACCTCATAACTAAAAATGGTTTTGTAACCAGACTGACTGCATAGGAAGTAAGTTTTATTCCAGATTGAAGAATAACTTCAGCACTTTTTGTGCACTGTGGCTGAAACATTTTGTAAACAGCCTGCACAGTTAAGATTTTTAAGCAAGGCATATGTCAAACACAACTCAGAACATCTACACAAATGCCTGGTTTTGCAAATGAACTATACTTGGCTACTGGTAGTAAACAAGTTAAAATAAAAATGTATATGCTTCTGCTCTGAGATTTATTCCTAAAATAAACTGGCCTAAAGATCAGGGAAGACACTGGATTTGCTAAATTAATTCAAAAGATAAAGACTTTACTGGATGGATACAAGACAGAGTGTCAGGAGGTCACCTGCAACACCTGGAAAATCTACAGGCTACAAACTGAGTAAGAGAGAAGCATTACTATGTTTTTCACCAACTGTGCTAGGCAAAAATTCATAGACAACACAAAGACTACCATAGGCACCTCACTCCCCAAATACAGAACTTAATAAACTAGGTGACCAAGTCTTTATCTGTGCAACTTCTCGAATATTTACAATTAACTAATCAGAAGACAGAAAGGGTGGGCAAAGTTTGCTTACCTTTCTGAAAATTCATAAACTTTCCTTGCTGTAGTAGAGAAGGAAGAGATACGATTCCTTATGCGCACTGACTATCCTTTTATCTTGTGCTGAGATTAAAGAACGTTATTGGTGAAGGGATGGCAAGAACAATTTGTTTCCCTTTTGTATAAAAGAATCTAAAGTGATGCTTGTGAAATCTTAATTTTATACCACAGCAACCAGTGCAGAATTTCTTTTAATGAGTGACGTTGGAAGTGTCCCTGATTCACATTAAAAGCACTACATAACATGCATACACATTAGAGAAAGTAACCAGCGTGACAGCAGGCTTCTTGAGATAAAGCAGTATCAGCCATTCGTTAAAACTGAAAATGGAAAGAAATTCAAACAAGATTTGTAAATGTCTTTAAAGACACATTTGAAGAAGCTAAACCACTTGTCTCACACAGCAAAGAGACACAGCTACGTTGCATTAAGCCTTCAGCTTGCCCCCCTTCTTTCTGCACACATTTCAAATACCAGAATCACAGTTGGGTTGGAAGGGACCTTCAAAGATCATCAAGTCCAACTCCCCTCCCATGGACCAGGACATCTTCCACTACATCAGATTGCTCAAAGCCACATCCAGTCTGACCTTGAACACTTCCAGGAATGGAGCATCCGCAACTTCTCTGGGCAACCTGTTCCAGTGCCTCGCCACCCTCGTTGTAATAAAGGTCTTCCTTATGCCCAATCCAAACCTACCGTCTTTCAGTTTAAAACTGTTGCCACTTATCCTGTCACTACAGGCTAAAAAAAAACCTTTATGTAGTATTTTGCAACAGTGGTAAGACAAAGGCATGACAAAGTTGGTGCAAAGAAATGGATGACACCAATTTAAAAAGACTTTTTTTTTTTGAAACATGATCTTAAATAAGAACAATAAACTTTAGTCACATGGGTCAGGAGAAGGCAGAACCTGAAGGCCTGAACTTCACAAGTCTGACCAGCAGTGATGACTTAAGATACTTAAGAGTTTTTTCTATAAGACTGTTTATAAAATTCAGATCTAAATACAAATGCTAAAGGACCAAAACAACTATTTGATACAATGGTTAGGACTAATACTATGAATGCTACTTTTTAAAACTTCACATTAGTGGAAATACATCAATAATAGTGCTTTCTTCAGGGTTTTTTTTGTTTGTTTTCTCTTTTGTTTTTTAAAAAACCCAAAACACTATTTCCTATTTGTATTCCATAGCAACAGAAAGAACACATCGAGGGTGGCTCTCGGTGTTAACTGCATTCAATAAATCAGAATGACTGCTTTTGTTATAATTGCCTCAAATTTTGTCTTTGTTTAACTGGATTTCAAGACATGGAAGCTAATACTTGGAATGCACTTTGAAAAGCAATGAGCAATGCAATCATGGGCTATACTTGGCAATCGCAACTTTAGGCTGTTTTTTTTAAACACAAAATACAGCTATGACTCTAGCACACATATATAGCCACACACGCTTAAATGTAAGCAGCATATGCAAAGACAGTTACTGATATTACCATGTAATAACCAGAGA
Source organism: Rhinoptilus africanus (assembly GCA_013400135.1). Classification (NCBI taxonomy): domain Eukaryota; kingdom Metazoa; phylum Chordata; class Aves; order Charadriiformes; family Glareolidae; genus Rhinoptilus; species Rhinoptilus africanus. Next base: position 23,639 of record VXBO01011984.1, read on the forward strand.
GTACTGCAGTATACATGCTGGGTTCCCAAAAAGCCTGCACTCCAGTTGCTTGTCCATTCCAGCATATCTTTCATTATTGTTCACGTCAGTATGTTTGTCCATACCATCGTCACTTTTAAGCAAGCACACTTCGACCCAGATAAGCATGGAATTCCAGCTTATGCAGTTCAGTTTGGCACATGTAGGACAGCAGGAATCAGACTTTGTGTATACATCACAGATTATTTATAATTACTACAGAATGGAACATTATAAACAAGACTATTCAATAATGTTAAATGAGTTAAGATGAACTAAGGAGGTTAACAAAAACTTAAGATGTCATTAGCAATACATAAGGAATTTACATGGACATGTCTATATATGAGTTCTATGAAGCAGATTTTACTATGTGTATATACACACATATATATAACACCGTAACAAAAGACAAGGTAAGGTAACATACCTCAAGCATACTATTAGCACCAAACAGGATTAAAACAGAAAAAAAAAAAAGCAGTCCATAGATCATTAGCCACAGACAGTAACAAGAAAAAAAGAATTCCTAGCTGTGTATTTAAAGACTTTCTTTTTTGGAATGCGTATCACATTATCATAAATTATGAATAAAAGTAACAGTTACAGTTCCTTGACTAAATCATACAAGTATAATAAAAACTAGAGCTGCAAAAAATAACTTCACAGACATGCAATGCCCACCTTCTACCTGTCTTAACACAACCAGCTGTGGAACAAGAATGGCTGGATGTCACCCACGACTGGGTCTGAACATGCACATATGCAAATACAAGACCATTCCTTCGCAGCAGTTTTCAAGTAAACATTTGAGAACGTAATGCTTGCACAATTGAAACAGGTTACAAGATACAAGCTGATTATCTTACAGAGGTCTATAACATTGTGAAAAATAAACTGAAGAACGAGGCAGTAGATAAAAGGCTTGCCACCTGCATTTAATGAAGTATTCCTATAGCATGGCTTTTCTAAATTAATTTTATTTCATCCAGAAAACAAGCTGTATCAAGGTCCTGTACCGCAAATAATCTAAACTGGCTTTTTGTGCCCTATAGATAAATTGTTGCAAATTTGCACATACTCAAAGACAAAATGTCAACTCTGTACCAGCTGGTTTTGTACCAGGCTGTTTTCTGACAGCACCCAAACGCAAAAATCTGCTATGAAACAAATGTAATCATCTTGCTGGGAGGGTTTTCTAAAGCCTTACAAGTAGATCAGGGCACTATAGTAGGAAAGGAGCAGAAATACCACATCAAATCACCTCATGTAAAAAATTCCTACATAAGTAAAGGCACCAAGCCTAGAAATAATTTTATGAAGCAGTTGCCTCCCACCCTCCCCGGCCCCCGCCCCGAGTTGTACAAAAAACAGTTCTCAGAGCACAAGAGTTCTGCAAACTGTGAAATGTTTGAGAACAAAATCACTTTTGCTTTCAGCTCCTGGTATGTCAAACACAGCTCTATAGCTAGTGATGAAAAACCAGACTGTATCTTATAAATTGATTAAATTAAAAAAATCTTAACATCAAATGAGCAGATATACTTAAAACCCAAAGACTACAATAAAACACCATAGGTGGGAAATTAAAAGATGTCTTTCACGCTTTTAACTGTAACTTCTACGATGGCTAAGGACATCCGTATTTCTTTAAAACTTGACTAAGACAGATATTTGGGATCTCTCTGGGAATTTGTTACTTAAGTTTTCACACGAGCCACTAACAAATACACCATTCATATAATGGGAAACAGGTGTCTGTATTCTTCCAACATAGTTTTCCTTCTCAATTTCAAACCGTTGGGCTTTGAAATGATGCAAGCGTGCTTCATATGAAGGAGTGGTGAGGAAATGAACTGACTTTTGCAAATCCAGTATTGTAATAAGTGATGATTACATAGCAATAATTCTCTAGTTTTGTAAGGCATATACCGTTTGCCACTTACACATCAGTTCTGTTATTTGAGAAGTCTTACAGCTTTTCAGACCTGCCTATCTTAGAAACAATGAGTAACATTTTAAAATAATTTTGTCCTTAAACAGAATACATTCTTTTTCTCCATTACCCTGAATTTTCTTCGCATTTTCCATGTTTTCCTGTCCTGTATGTAATTCCTTGGATTGCTGGAACAAAAATTATCAAAGCAAGGGAGGAAACCAGTAACAAATTTTTAACTTTATATTTAATAAATCTGGATTATTCAGAAAAGACACAAAAGCAAACTACAAACAATCTGAAATTCTGTCTTAGGAAGCCAAAGTGTTCTTTTACTCTCATTTGTTTTGACTGTGAGCAAAACCAGTTACTATTGCTACAAACAGTGGAGCAATAATGAAGCGAAGTTTTGCGATAGCAATCTGAACAGCTACTTATGAATCACAAATTACTGAAAATATCACTATGGACTCTATGATCCAGGATGCTCAGGAGTATGAAAATGCCTCTCAGAAAAAGTGGGCAAAAAAGAAAGGCCGGAGGGGGGAAGGGTGAGAAAAACCGAACTCCAGACTGTCCAGACTATGTCTATCATACTCAGCAAGTTTTCCTCTTGTACAGTAATTTAAAGTTGTCCAATGGTATAAAATTTGGAGCAGTTACAGACATGTGAAGCCAAAACCAAATTCTGAAGTGACCTACAGAGTCTAGAGGAGAAGCAGCTGGAATCAATGAAGGCAAGTTTGGTACCAGTAAATTAAGTTCTATTGCCAAGGACAGAAAACAGAAATGGAAAAGATGTGAGAAGGGAAGAACGATAATCAGAAAGCAGTCCCACTACACTCATTTAATAAACCAGTTTAATCTTGCTTCACCAGTGTGGTACCCAAAGTGTTCTTTCACACAACAGAAGATGGCAGCTACCCCAGAGGCTGCAAAGAAAATAGTCCAAGAGAAAAAATTTAATAATAATAATAGTTCTCAAAGCAAAGGAAGTACTTCATAAAATGCACTTACTGCCCCAGTTGCAAGCTTTAAAGGTTAGCCATGCTCAGTATTATGTAATGAGTGAAACATCTGCAGCCCTGGAAACATTCTTTGTTAGAGAACTCTTTCTGTAATTGGAAACTCCGTTGGAACAAAGCCAAATATAGTAGCCTGAAACAAAAATAAAACAGCAAAGAAAAAGTCAAGAGACAATAGTCCAAGGGTTAACTGCTTTCTGGGACCCAGATCTCCTAGATTGCTTTTCACAGGTGTTTTTGGTGTCAGACTACATTTTGGTTTTGAGAGGTCAAAGCAGAGAAGAAAAGATGCTCTGTTTCAAATCCACCTGAGGTGTTACTCAAAGCAAGAGTTTGATATACTCTCTTACTTGTTGCTCTCTCTAATAGCATTCAAATAGTTAAGTATTAGCACTGAAATTGTTTTGCCAGACTCTCCAGCCACAGACAGAGATTTGCCACATCACAGAATCATGCTTTGATTTCATTTTTGTTAGCTGCCTACAATACAATCAGCCATACGCTGCTTGAAATCATCTCCTAAGGGCTCCATAAATCCAGAGTGGAAAACCCATTGACTGATTTTGAGGAACACGACTTCCCTCATTTTTATCTTTTGGGGGAAAAAAAAACCCCCAACACTGCATAAAGAAGTCATTCCTCTCTGTAGGTCTCCCCATTAACAGCTTTATCACATCAAACACAGGCTGCTACATGCACACTTTCAGAGCCTCACAGCCTATCCCCACCTCACGGAAAACCCTTCCTGGCTATCAAGAGGATGACTGCCATTTCTGGTTGGCCTATGACACCAGCCGCAAATCACTCGGTTTCATGTCAGCATTTTCATTCTTTCTCGGCTGCTTTTCAAGCTTGGCAGGAGCTTATTAACACTTCAGAAGTCTGTCTTTTAATCTTCTTGCCAACTCCTCATTAAGAAACTCTCTTTTGCCAAGATTGCTTAAAGAAGTCCAAACCACACGCCTGACAGCAGTTAGAATACTCATGCTTTTTGTCTTAATGCTGCAGCAGTGAGAATCTTACAGGAGGAGCTGTCTTTTTGCTGTTTATGCTGCACCAGGCATGCCACGATCTTGATCTGCAGCACGTTTTTGCAGTGAGGGTTTGCATTACCACATCTGCAGCAAATGCGGAAAGAGCGTAGGCTGGGCTTCCGAGTAACCCCTTCGCATCACTCACTTCACAGGTCACCTTGCAATCAAGTTACTACAGGCATTAAATCATGTGCAAAAAGCTTGGGCAGAAGTATGGCTCCTGAAAACTTATGACCTCAACTTTCGTAAGGGTTTTCTGTATTGTCAAATGTTTTAGCAAAACTTTCTGACGACAAGCTCTTTGCTTAGTGTCTAGGCTACTCTTCCCATTCCTAGATAAAGGCTAACAGAGAAATGGATCACAGCATTCTAAGAAAGTGCAGTAACTGAATGATTGCCTCCAATGCCTCTTCTAATTTATCAGAAGAATTATTAAAGAATTGTCACAAGAGGACCCATGCAACCTCACTCCAGTCCATTCACAACTCCAAAAGCCAGACCAAAACAGACCAAAGCCACCTTAAGGATAGTAAAGCTATCGTAACATTCAAAGTATGGAAATGGAAAAGCATTCACAAATACGAGTCATCAAGCGGGCTGTGTATCCGCGAAATCATAGATGTAAAGTGATTCAAACTCTTCATTATGCCTACAACTTTTGCTCCAGAATAAACATAAAAATATTGCTTAAGTTTGTACTGACAAAGCTGATTTTTATGCACAGACAAGAAATTTTTGTCATTATGTGGAAAACCTGACTTGTATTTTTCCTGTTTCTTTTCCATTAAAATTTTCAGTCACTTCTGAGACAATCAGAACATCTGATTTTTACACAGAAGCTCATCACAAAACCAAGAAATCTGTTTTCCCTCTGTATTCTGCAATATGTGTAAAGGAACTTAACTCTCCACTTCTTAAAAGCCCTTGGTTATCAACACTTGCTTCTTGCTGTGCTCACTAAGCCCATATTTCAGTCTTCTGAATGTGTGTCAAATGTGAAATCACTGTAATATTTAAATGATGTTGTGTATTATGTGAACTTCTGAAGAAAATAATCACAAAAGATAGCATATTAGAAAGTTACTACTTACCACACACAAAAGTATCAACAAATATTTTCCTCAAACTCTAAAAAAATGCTGTCAAAGGATAGCAAGCCTGACATTCTGTAATGAAGTCTTATCACTCAGCAGATGGCAAGTAAATGTGAAGTTTGACATTACACATAATCTGATCTCTCTCATAATATTATCATCCAACACTCAAAATATCTATACTGTATTACTTAACACACTGGTGGACTTCTTAGACAAAACACTTACCTAAAACCTACCTACGGTAGGATCCTGAAATCAAATTTAAGAATTAAGTCGTATTCTGTCTNACAACAGCACATTCCTGTCACTCTACCCAATGCTCAGTTGCTGTGGCACGCACAAAATGTTTGAAACCCCTACATTCATTTCTCTGCTCAGGGTAGGGTGGAATTCACAATTCCTCCCTTCGAAAACAAACAAACCAATCAAAAACCACGACCAAAAAAAAAAAAAACCAGAAAAAAAAAGGATGTCAGTCCTCACAATCTGCTCCCAAGTATACGCTAGTGGAACATCTTTATTCTGCTCCACTGTACACTTGAATGTATTACTGGCTCTGGGAAGAGGCAGGTGGGAAAACAGTTATGCAGTCAGAGGATTTACCCAAGATGTGGGCTACCAGCATTTCTGTCCCTGCTCAACAGAAAGGGCATCACACAGTCCTCTATAAGACATACAACACTTTACACTCTCTTTTTTTTCTTTTTTTAACAGGTCTAGGGCAGCTTAAATACTCCATACAGACAAAAAGAGTAGGGATACAAATGGAATGATGTAAGATAATTTTGCACTTACCAACCTGAACGACTCAAATGCAAAGTATTTCAACTCAAGATGTTCAATCCAGTAAGCACATCAGTTGAGATTTTTAAAAATGTATGAGACAATTAGGCACTTGAGGTTCAAAGCAGCTTCCCTTCTCAGATTTGTTTATCATCTGGCTATTAATACAGCTAGGAAAACAGTTTAAAATTGAGAGGAGTGACTTATTTAGTAAGATTTTTTTCCATAGCAGAATTAGTTACATCAAAGAGACTAAGAAGGAGAGGTTTTGAGATTAACAGTACATACACGGTACACCTGAATCTAACAGAAGAAAGAAGAAAAGCTATAAACGTCTTTGTGCAGGATTTGTTCTGTTTTCTTTAAAATAAACTGAAACGTCGCATTAGTCATTACATTCACAGTGAATGAGTCATCATAACACAAAGGAGGGTAAGGCTTTCACATGTAATTATCCTACAAGAAGATGCCTACAAAAAAAAGTTCAAAGCAGAAAAGCCACAAAGTATATACATCAGAGTCTGAAATGCCACTGCCTTTTTAAGAAAGCATGGATCACATACTATGCCTTTTTTCAAAGGTAAACTTTCTACTTGATCTACCCAGTCCTGAACAACACACTCCTTTTATTACTAGTAATGTAGATTTGGTTTATTCCTAGAAGAACTGTACCACCACAGCCAGGGGTGCATAAATGAATTCTGCTCTTCAGAGACATAAAAGTATTCTGGTACAAGCCCCTGTGTAAATAGACCACCAACAGCAAAATCAATTTTTTTATCCGTGTAACAAAACATAAGCAGTCCTATGCAGGGAGAACTACTACATAAATCTTAAGGCATAAATAAAAGGAAAAAAAAAAAAAAATAATAAGAAGAAAAGCCAAGTAAGGATGCATCCTCAAAATTATGCAAGAATTTAAGGTCAGAAGAAATTCAAGGCTTTCAGTGATGATTCTGACTGCAAGAATTCACTTCGAGTCAAGTAAACATTGTACAGCAGTCATGTAGACTTGCTTTTTCGGGTTTCATCACAACTTTGAGAAAACAGTAATGCATTTATGCAGTTAGAAAGTCTCCTCTTTTATGTCCTGCTTATTCTTTAATATTCAGGACTGAAGACAACCTGGACGTGATCAATAAGAGGCATACTGCTCCCATTGATTAATTAACCACACATATACAACACAGTGGTTCATGACTTACAAAGCTTACAAGAAAATGACTTGTACTCTTCTTCCTCCTGTCAAATCCACGTTTTATTTGTAGATGTTTGTGGGACCTATGCAGAAAACTAAACTTAACATGGTTAACTTTCCTAGGTTCCTTCTACAGCAAGTGGAAGCAGTGGTAAGCCCCTCAAGATAATTGAGGGCACCCAAATTCAGGGCAATAGATAATTGATAATAGATAATAGATAATTGAGGGCACC
>VXBO01011984.1:38769-84073 GCA_013400135.1 Rhinoptilus africanus
CCTTCCCTTCCCCTCTCCCCTTCCCTTTCCCCTTCCCTCTTTCCCTTTCCCTCCCCTTTTCCATCACCTCACAGAAGCTGTGACAACCATCAGACATTCCACTAAACCAGTTCAATTCACTAAACCACTAGAGCACTCCAAGGGTGTTTTTAATGGGTTCAATTTTTTCTGACTTTTTGAGTGTAATAAGGTACCCCAAAAAGTAACTGAGTACAAGAACTCTCACAAAAAGTGTGATGACCATCCTTTTGGTAGCAGTGAGTCACTCTGTTGCTCACATTGTCATTAAATTCCATCAACCCCAAGGAGAGGACAAGGCCAAAAGAAAGGCAGCTAATTTATGTCTTTTTGTACCTCGCTGTCCCAGAGAGGTTAACTCTAATCCTTGCACCTAAAATATTTTTTTTAATGGAATATCTTGAGTTTCTTGATCCATCCTGCCCTTCGGGGGTTTTTTGTTTGTTTGTTTGTTTGTTTTATCTAACAGGATCAGATAATCTGAGCATGCTTGTTGAGCATTTTGTTCAAAAATAATATTCCCATAGCATGCATGTTCTAGGCAGCTTGTGACTGATGCTGAAAACCTATAATTTATAATTGTACCTTATAGCAGCACCTGAATAGCACAAAAATAACTGTTCAAGGTACGTTCAGATAGTTTTCAAAGTTGACTTGGCTTTCATTTGTCACCAATATTCAAATCTACAGCTCCAGGAAGGCCTCATTGGAGCAAATAATTTGTTTACTTTGGGTGACTGTGACATGCATATGTGAGGATTTATGCAGTTGAGTCTGTGATAAGCTTACTTTGAGTCCTTGGGAATAAAACTACCTTCTCTTTATGGACCCCTGGATGAGCACTTGATAGTTTCTTCATAACTGCTGGAAGATTTCATTCCTTAATCCTGTAGTTGCCTCAGAGACCACTTCATCATCTCTGGCTTTTGAAAGTGACATATGGAGCAGGAGTTTTGTCCAGAAAGTGGATAATGAAAATGAACAAAGGGATGTTTTCCTGTTCTCCCAAGGAGTCCTCTAATTGCAATCTGTTAAAAATTGCCTGAAGTGATGCTGTCACTGCAGTACGTAGAAGATCCTGATCATTGTTTACTTTTGAATAGCTGTGTAAGACAGAGAGCTCTGAGTCCAAGTGTTTCACCTTAATGTACAGCTAGTTGTGATTTCACGATTTATTCTCTCAGACCGTATGACACAAGGTGGAAACTGAAGATTCACAAGCTCTTTCTGGCTTTAGTCATTTAATCAGTGGCACAGAGAGACAAGATAAATACACAGTCATTGGCATATACAGCTCCATCTTAAAACATCTATCTGTTTTGCTTTAATTAAAAATGTAACTAACTGACAACTTTATTTCAGCAGACCCATCTATCTGAAAACCACCATTTTGTGTGAAAGTGTCAGAATTTCAGTCCAGTCTTGTAAATTTTCTCTAGTCATCACTGTGTTACGAGATCAAAAACCTAAGTTAGGCGGGCTCTTCTTGCTGGAAAGGTCTTCATAAATACTAGCAGTGTAGCAGAAGGATCTTTTTCTTTATACAGTCTTTTTTAACAAATTAAAATACTGGCCTAAATTCAAGAATACTTTGAAATTATTAATTTGAAATTCATTTAAAAAATCAAGTAAACTTGATCTTCTCTGCACGGCAGGATTTTTTTTTTAAATACTTGTCCACCTAAGGCTTTCTCTTTTATTTTTCTGGAAACATTATGTTCCCTTTCGCTTTAAAAGCTTTCAGTTATGGTCTCTCTGTGTCCAACTTAGAAGATAATGGGTCTTAGAATTGTTTTCAAAATGGCTATGATTCCCTCGAGCATTATTTCTTATATGAGTCCTTAGCAGCTGAAAAAGAGAGGTTACTCCTGCTAGAAAGGATTGAGCAGGGTAACCTCTGGTTTTGGCAACCTGTAGGAAATGAGATTTTGAATAAGCACAGGATTCTTCCAATGTCTGTTTCTGCTAGGACTCTCCTTTGTCTGGTCTTTGCTGTTAGCTTCTGCTTTGTTTTTTTTAGCAGGTTCGTGGGTTTGCTGTTACCCAACAGCCGCTCCTCTCTACTCAACTGAATGTTCTGTATGCTGCTGCACGTCAAACCTGAACAGTCAACCAAATGAGTGAAAAGCACATTTTGTAAGCACCTGTTAATTGCTGAGATAATCAATCCTATCCTATAGGCATTATCTCCGAACATAAATTTTGTTTTAATGTTTGTGTCAGTTTATGCTGGCTCTGTCCATCGCCTGTCTAACATGACTTACTTACTTACTAACATGACTACTTACTAGGCCTTACTGGCTGCATTTAGTACTGTAACCTCATTGAAAATTTCCTTTCCAAGAAAACCGATTTCTTGTAACCAGTTCAGTACCATAGACCTTGAAATTCTCATTATCTTAAGTCTTCACTCCTTCTGTCATAATAGTCATGGTGGACAACTAGTTTAGTTCTGCTTAGATTTTTCCAATGCAATGATGACAGCAAAGTGTCTGTGCACTTGATTTGGTTTCTTTTTCATTTGTAATCACATTATACAATGGGTGTAACAGATACAGAAAGTAACAGTCAAGGTAAGACTATCCCAGCAATTCATATTAAACAGAAGATGATGACAGTCTGGGGCAGAAATGGTTATCAGTCTTTGGGGAATACTGTGTTGTCAAGATATCTGCCAGTATTTTATACTGAAAAGGGCAGTGTTAGAGAAAATAGATACACAGTTAAGTGCAGAGATGCTATGAGTTCAGCTGAATATATTGAAAATACCCAGAGGGTATGTCTTACGAAGAGACTAAAAGATCATAACTTGCTCAATTTGTCAAAAGATCTGAGTTGACTTGATTAGAATAAGTAAGTACCTTCACAAAGAGTAAATAGGACTTTTTAATTTAGAGAAAAGCAACAATAAATAATGGCTGGAATATAATGCCATACAAGCTCAGATGTGAAATAAGACGTAGTTCCTTACCATGTAATAATAACCAATAGAACCCACTGAAAAATGGTAGATATTTAATTTTTGGATGTTTTTTTCTGGGAAGCATTGTTTACTCCTGTGTAGTCTAAAGAAGGCAGTATGAGCTAATGATTTTTCTTGGCTTCAACATCTGTGACTAACTCCAACATTTACCTCATTTATTTAAAAAAATACAGCCTACCCAACTAGCCTTTTGTTGGTCCTGGGAGGACTGATTGGAAGTGCAAAACACTGAGCAAAATTCAATTGTTATTTCATCTATCCTTAAGAGAAAGATAAAAGGTAGATGTGGAAAGCTTTGTCAATATTAATTGTATGTTCCTTGTTATGTCTCACAAATACTGTTGGAAATGGGCATGCTCCCAGAACACTTTTAAAAAAAAAAAAAAAACAACAGAAAAGGAAATGGAGGCAAGTAAACCCAAACATTATTATTATATTGCTGTTTTCATTTAAGAATTAGAGGAGCAGCAATTCTTACACCAGGGGAGTGCAAAATGCTTCCTGAGAAGGGAGCGGGGAGGTGGCTGGGGAGTAGAGCTGTTGTGATGGTCTTCAGGAACGAGCCCAGGCGTGTCGGAGCAGTGTGGCACCAGTTACTCCTCACTGGGAGCAGGGGTTTCTCCCTGACAGTCAACCACGGGCCTCTGCTGCTTGACTGTAGCTTTCTCACTACTTCTCTGTACTCTGACTTCACCCCTCCTCTAGCCACTTCTTCCCTGTTACCCCCTGTTACTTAATCTCAGTGACAATCATGTGTCCTTGGCCATCCCACTCTGTGAGGATACATCTGAGGGGGAAATCCTCCTATTAAGCAATTCTCATGAGAGGATCTTTGGCTACATACTAATGAAGACTGGGCTTAGTACGTCTGCAGAAACAGATGTCTCACTGCAATCTGAGACCCCTTAACTCAGGTTGTGATTCCACAAACACTTGAAGCCAATGGAGGAGGGCTCCATCATATTCCAATAGTTCTTAGTTCTCTTCTTACCTCTTCTATGCTGGCAGGACAGTTTATGTTCTGGTGGAGTGAATAAAGCCAGACAACTAGCATATTAAAAAAAAAAGCACACAGGTTTATTTTTCTTGTGGCTTCACAAATGCTTTTGCTAGCAACAGAAAGGCATCAGGAAGGGCATTCCTTTCCCAAGCTAGTCAGTCAGCTTAAGGAGTCCTCAAGGAAGTACCTCTGAAAAGTGACTCATAGCAGGTCTAGTTACTGTGGAAGCAGGTAAGTACTGGGGAGGTGCGGGACAGCAGGTAAAGCTGCCTCATCCAGATAGTTAAGGCTTCTATTAAAAAAGTATTTCTGCTTGTAGTAAGTGGACTTAGAAGCCAAGTGAACTTAAACCTAAGTCCTTTGTTACAGTTTTAATCCTGAAAGCACTCACCTGAGACCCTTCCCTCAAGGGGAAAAATAGTTACTTAGTGAGAATAATAGAGTTTAGTCCCATGTTCGAGAGTATACGTAAATACAACAAATAGGTAGACTTATGTTTGTGTGGGTGTTTTTTCCTTTCACAGTTCCTTTTTCATTTACCAAGTGCTTTACAGGGAAAAAGGTGGGAAGTCAGATGTGAGAACAGACTGGGCGCAGAGGCTGATTTGTATGTAGAAATAGAGTATTTGATCTTGTTGGAGAGTCCTAGAGTGCAGAAGTGATTCTCTTTCAGGGCTCCACAGGTGAACAGCTAGCTAGATGAATGCTGCCTAGCCCTTTTATTTTTTCAGCTAATGGTGTTTTCATTTGAACACAAAAGACTGCAGCATTCCCAGAGGGCTCTCTGTTGAAGTCTTGTATCTCCTGCTTGAAAAAGCTGGGGGGGAATGACCTTATAACAATTTCTGGCATCAGATGAGTGAGGAATGAGGTAGGATATCTCCCTAACCAAGGTTTATGTCATTGGCTCAGGAGCGACTCAGCCTTTCATCTTTCCGAAGTAAATAAATAGAGTTCTCTGCAGTTTACCATGGGTGGTGGTTTCAGTCATGACCTTAGAAGTTTGTGTTCTCTTTGCTCCATGTATTTCTCTCTGCTCTTTTCAGAAGAGTAACTGCTCATTGTGCTTTTTTGCTGAATCATTGCTATGCTTTTTGCTTCTTTCCCAGTTTTGTTACATATCACACAAATAAGAGACAGCCTAGGTATATGATCAAATCAGTGCTGTTTGGTAGTGAAATGTGCAGGTATGTTCCAGATGCATGCTGTTCACTTATATCTTTTCAGGGAACAGCAAAATCTATTAGGCAGACTGTGTTGCAATGACACCAGAAATACACAACATGACTGTATATCTACTTCTTCCCCTGGGCTTTAAAACTAGCTGTACAAATTCCTTAATCCCTCTATGCTATTCCTTAATCCCTCTATGCTATTTACAATATTGTATAAATAATGTTTTCTCTAACATTGTGAGATAGCAGGATAAAAACACATCAAAAGTGCAAAGTATTGTTAGAATTCTACATTACTGTTGACAAATTAGAAAACTTAGGACTCAAACAGAAAATATTTCTCTGCTAAAACAATCTTCTCAGACTTCATTTAACTGTTATGTGGGTTTATACATGAAACATTGCAAACCCCTGCAAAGACTTTTTTTCAGTCTGAGATAATCCAAACATGTATAAACAACAGATTTTCCTTGAATTGTCTGAAAGCAAATGTTATTTTACAAATAAAATGAGTAATAGCAAGAATAAATGTATGGTTAGCACTGGGTGAAATACACTGATATGAATTAGTTCAGAAATAGTTGTCTGATAAGGTAGTGAGCCTTGCTTATGTGCTGCCCAAGCACAACAGGCTTAGAGTAACTAGATTTAATTGACAGCATGGACTGATGTCACATATTCTAGGACATTCTGTGGATATAGAAATTCTAATGTACTTATTACAGTACAGTGATAGTCATGAGTTCTTTTTGATGTGTACATGATGAGAGCTCAATCTTTATACAAATATAGTATTCTTTGGCACTTCCAAAACATGAAAGCTATAAACCATTAATTGTACATTCATTTTTGTTATTTTTATCTTATTTTAAATGATGGAGTGATTAAAATTTGATAAAGAGCTTTATAGGTTCATAATTGGATACTGTTGTACAACAGTAGAAGCTGTTCTTTCGGTGTTTTATTTTACAATGGACAGTTTAATACATGTATAGTAATCTTAAACAAACTCAGAATAGGTCTGTACTGTAACCCGAAATCTAAACTTGCTAACACGCACACAAACAGACACCCTTCCAGAATACCAATTTTTCTTATCTGCAAAACTCTAGAAATAGAAAGTTTCCTTATACTGTTAAGAAAGACATGAAGGGGCTTTAGTGTGATCAGAATCTGGATCACTAAGTATCTGAATGATAAACTGTTACTGTATATTCATTTCCTGTATTTCCATTATGAGTTTACTGGTGTTTTAAACACCTACAAAATTTTGTAGAACAATCTATCTTTAAAGCAATGTTAATGACACTGTGTTCTAATAAAAAGTTAATTTTGAGTAGCTATTATTTAAGTGCAGCAAGCTTTCTTCTCAATTCTGAATAAACTAAGAATTTTTAAAACATTACTTTCTATATTTCTCCAGCTTATTAAAAGTATTTCTGTTAGCACATGTTAAGGTCTTCTTGTTCCTCTTGTCTGTCTAGTCCTAGTTTTCTCCTCCTGTTTGGTTTGGGGTTTTTTTGTCTGTTTTTAAATAGAAAGTGCACATAAATTCCCAAGGAAAGTATGGGTATTTGCAGTTAGAATGAACATGAAGCCATAATGGTATTTAACAGGATAGGGAAAATACTTTTCAAAGCATCTTGTGGTTTACTGTTAGTTGTTCTTGATATTCTCTTACTAGATAGCATAGCAAGAGCAATATTAATTGTGCCACCTACATTAACCTCCCATCAAAATACCAAGTAGGGAAACATGGAGGGGTTACCTGCTTTTGCACACAGTCTGGGACAGAATTACCCTTCCCTGGAGCAAATGACAAAACAGCTAAGATAAAATTTCAGCTGTATTCAGGTCCCTCATAGAAAATTTTTAACTAAGCCCAAATCTGCCTGTTCTTGGTGACTTAATACCTAGAGCACATTACAAGATGGAAGCTATTGTAATATTAAAAGGTTTTCCATACAGATCACAGAATCACAGAATCACAGAATCACAGGGTTGGAAGGGACCTCAGTAGATCATCTAGTCCAGATCTACCACTATTAGAGGTATTGTATATATCTTAGTAAAGATTCAGTGCATATGGATTCAGATATTATATATGTGAGGACAATATTATTTTTTGAAAAGGACAAAGTATTTCAAACCTTCTTTCCTTAGTAATTTGTGGCACTTCAGGAGAATATTTTTTGGCTTGCATGTTGCAGTGTTTACAAGAACATTCAAGTTGGATTACTTACTCTAAGAATACAGCTTATGTAGCCCTAGGTACTTTCCCATTGTTTTTCTCAAAACTTACAAGAAAGGCGTTTTCCATTATGTGCATCAGAGTAAATGCAGAATTTGTGCGTATCTATATAAAAAAAGATACACAGCATGTCACTGACTTGGCCTGATGGTCTATGCTCCAAGGTCATGCCTGGTGAAAAAACCCACCTGTCAGTATTTTTGAGTGGCACGTATAAAGGACTCTGTTTTTATCCAGAGAATGCATGTTAAAATACAATATGGAACAAAGCTTCGGTAAATAAAGCGGAACAGAATGACCAGATCTGCACCAGCGTAAGTTCACACAGTGCCTGCAAGTGCTATCAATCTTTGCCCACTAAGGATCTTTCCTACTATTTAATGTACAAATGCAGTATCAGTCAGCATGCCCTATTCTTTGGAAACTGTCATGCTAAACTTTGATAATAGCTCCAAGGATAGCAAATGTCCACTTGCTGTTGATTGTATGAGGTAAAGTAGATGTTTTTTCTTGGTAATTGTTGCTGTAAGTCCTGCTTTTAACGTTATTTTGATATATTGATGTCTACTGCTTTGATGCACCCTATTCACTTGTGTCTTCAAATAGTGATTATAAAAGAAGAGGCAACAGGAAAATATTTCCCTTTCTGACCGTTAGGTGGAGCTAAAAATACTGTAAATGGAAAAGTTGATTTCCTTTCTTTCCATCAAGTTATCCCTTCTATTTGGTTTTGATATGCTTTCAGTTTTCCCTGATAGTGTGGCTTTTTTATATAAGTTGCTCTCAGGAAACTTCAGACACTAAAATTGCTTGCTGTGTTACCTAAAAAGCTGGAAATGTTTTCAAAAGTTCAGCAATAAAATCACAACAGTTATGGATGTTGTCAAGCTGTATTTTCTACAGAACATGAAGTATGTGTCACAGTGTTTTAATACTTTGGGTTAATCCTTAGTGAATCCTTATGTCCATCATGTTTTCTAAAAGGAGCATAACACAGGGGCAGAGAGGATTTAAGCATGTTTGTACAGTAGTTAAATCCCCCAAATCAATGTCTTTACCTGTCTTATTTAAGTTAAATGACTGTTCAAGCACTTTACTGGATTGCATTCCTTATAGGTTTGGATTGCAGCACTAAAATATCTGTTGAGATAAACCTGCTTATCACATGGACCTTAATACGTATCTACCTACATACCTTTCTGATGTAGATTTTTTTAATTGTGAAAACAGGCTAAAATTGATGATATGGGAGGTCTTGACGCTTCAAATGAATTTAAGTGTGTTGTGTCCTGTTGACGTTGCATTACTTTGTGTAGGCAGAGTGTTATTACACACAGATACAGTTACAAAAGCAGGCTGTAATTTGAAATGCAAATATCCTAGTTTCATTTGTAATTCACAGAATACACAACCATACTGAAGCAAGGGAAGAAGGGGACGATTTGTGGTTTACATTCTTCCACATGGTTGTGGGAGGAAGCACAACAGGTTCTAGATGTGTTAGCAATAGTGTGATTTTTGTAGAAAAAGGGGAAATATTTCAAATTATAGCTACTCCTTCCAAAACTGTGTAAATATGTTTGTGGTTATTATACATAGACAAAGCTGCTGTTTAAGTTCCTATTTTGTTCCTATTCCATGGAGATAATTTGAAGAATTCTTGGCTGTTGCCTCCCCCTATCTTTCATACTATAGCCTTTTGTAAAGATTCCTCAGTTTTTTTAGTGATGTGTGTGGCATTCATAAGAAGGTATTTAAAATTGTGTTTAATTATCTAAACTTCCCTTTCTGCTGTGACACATGCTTCTTTCCTTATGCAACACACACACAGAGAAGCCAGCATTCTTTTAATATGTTTAATTCATGTCTTTTGCTTTAAAAAGCCTGTAAAATGTAACCCTTAAAATATTGTTGAATTGGCTCTAGAAAAGAGTCTCTTTCTGACCTTTGGCACAGTGAAATCTAGTCTGTTTGAGAAGTCTTAGAAAGCTAGGAGGAATTTCATGTGGTTTAGGTAGACATTTCTTGCCCTCTAACAATGGGTCGTCACAGTAGCCATGTGACTAGAGTTGGCCATCCCTTTGTATTTTGCAGGAGTAACAAAGATTCTTAGAAGAGAACGAGTAAATAGGTATCCAGGGAAGGACAGAAATTTTTTTAGAATGAGTTCATTAATTAGTCAATCTTGCTGCTCAACACATCAATATCAATATTAATGTAATGGTAATTAACTTTTCCCTTCAATGACAATTTGTGTGCTGAACTGGGCAACACTTTAGTCATGCTAGTATGGTTAGAGGTTTCACAGAAGTCTTATGCAACATGGTACGCTTACTTCTGAATAATTTCTTCTTGAACCATTGTTTCATTCTTGTACAGACAGTTTTTATGCTGATGTATATGGAATTGCACAACAGAACTGTTACTTTCGTATGAAACTTTGATCAGACTCATGATAGTGACAGTTTTTATTCTGTGTATCTTTTGTAGACTTTAACCAAAGGATAATGTACAAGAATTGCTGGTAATGCCAGCTGTGTTGCAACATAATACCACAACAGATGTAGGAAAGCATTTTCAATTAAAAAATCCCTTAGAATTACAATTAAAGAAATATAGGAATATATATCTGCTCTTAGAAAAATGTAAAGGATACCATGGCAACCATGTGGATTATGTATTACTTACTCAGTCTGCAAAGGAATTTTTAAGCACTGCTGTCCGCAAGAGTATTCTTGGTATAATTTTGAAGATATAATTCACTCTTTGGTTTCAGTTTGTTTCATTAGTCTTGGATGAGCTGCCCGATAATTTCTGAATACAGTAGCTTAAATGAACATAAACAAAACAGCATCTTTAATATGAGCCAGCAGTGTCCTCAGGTGGCCAAAAAGGCCGACAGCATCCTGGCTTGTATCAGAAATAGTGTGGCCAGCAGGACTAGGGAAGTGATTGTCCCCCCGTACTCAGCACTGGTGAAGCCGCACCTCAAATACTGTGTTCAGTTTTGGGCCCCTCACTCCAAGAAAGACATTGAGGCACTGGAGAGAGTCCAAAGAAGAGCAACAAAGCCGGTGAAGGGTCTAGAGAACAAGTCCCAAGAGGAGCGGCTGAGAGAACTGGGGTTGTTTAGTTTGGATAAGGGGAGGCTGAGGGGAGACCTTACTGCTCTCTACAACTACCTGAAAGGAGGTTATAACAAAGTGGATCTCGGTCTCTTCTCCCAAGTAACAAGTGACAGGACAAGAGGAAATGGCCTCAAGTTGTGCCGGGGGCGGGGTTTAGATTGGTTGTTAGGAAAAATTTCTTCACCAAAAGGGTTGTCAAGCATTGGAACAGGCTGCCCAGGGAAGTGATGGAATTGTCATCCCTGGAGGTATTTAAAAGATGGGTAGACATGGTACTTAGTGATATGGTTTAGTGATGGTTTTTGTCAGAGTTGGGTTGATGGTTGGCCTAGATGATCTGAAAGGTCCCTTCCAACCTAGACAATTCTATGATTCTATGATATCAAAATGACACCTGTAAACTACCAGAAGATTAGTTTGCTTCTATCTGTATCTAAGATGTCAGTAAAGAGAAATAGGAAACAGGTTATTCTTAAAATTACACAGCTGAGCAGAAGTAACTTTTACACAAAAGTTCAAAGAAATAATATACTTAACAGAAGACCTTGTGAGCATGTAGAGCATATGTATGAGGTACCTATCATTCTAAGAAGTAGGTGACATAATCTAAAAATTGATTACCCTTTGCAATATTGTACCTTTCTTCTTACATAAAAAGAAACATTAGTTTTGTAAAAAATTTCAAGATTTTTGAATACTTATTTTATGAATGGTTCATTTCACTGTGGAGCATTAAATGTGGTCTAGCCATGATAAAGCTATAAGCGTTTCCATACTTCATTGGTACTGATAAGCAATATGTGCCTATGCAAAGAATTTTAGTACCACAGGGGTGGAGCTAAGATTTCGATGCTGTTATGAAACAATTAAAATAGACTCCCACAGAAAAACCCACATCAAAGAGCAAGAAAATAAATTTATTTTGTTATTTACGTACTTTGATTGAAGGTTTGTGAGAAAAGTTAGGAAGATCAGTTCTGGGTTAAGCGTATGAGAGGAAAAATGGTGAAAAGCTGCTAAAGCCATAGTTGCTAAGAAAAAAGAAAATTAGCAGGCTTATGCATTGTATGCTTATCCACTGCAACAGTCCGTAAGTCCCATATACTCTTTTTTTATTCAAATATAGGCTGTGCTAGAGTTTGCCTGGAAGCCAACAGACTGGAGCAACTAGAGTAAGTTCATAAGGGTTGTCATTTGAAAGAGGGATGCAAAAGTGAGCATGAAAGTTAAGTCACTCTACAAAAGCAAATACCAGACTGTTAGACTGTTTCACCTGGGAGAACAGAGCCCTTGCATCAGAAGTATTAAAGTTTCTGTACTTTCATGGTTTAAAATGGTGTCTCATCTTATGAATACCAGCCATTTTACAGCTCAATGGTTTTTTTTGTTTTGTTTTGATTCAGATCTAAACAAAACATTATCTGCTAATAACCTCAGAAAATACAACCTTTTTCCTCAAAATAACTGTGATAGGAGAGCGGCCTCCAAACCCTGAGAGATACATGCAATACCTGTTGGAATCTCTGCCTGCTTCTTGAGGGATGTTAGATAGATCGCTTAGAGTATAATCCAAACTTGAGTGAATTTAAGAATTTTGCCAAGAACAAGTTTTTAATGTATATTTTAAGTCTGAGAATTAGGACTGTCAGAAGTGGAGTGTCTGTCTAAGAAAAAACACTCTTCCACTCCTAATTAGGTACTTACATCCTTTATCAATTATCAGTGCAAAATCATTCTGAGTATAGTCATGACTTAGTGTTATTAGCATAATTTCCATGAGGACGTTTGGTGCTTCGAATAGTGTATACCACATTTTGAGAAGACCCTTGTGGTTTTGGAAGGTTAGTATTTTTTTCTTTAGAATGTCATTTACAGATGTCACTGTTAGTAGTTCCAAAATTTGAAAGTTCTTATGTAACAATAGCATAGAGATGGGCTTTTTAGCTTTGCTTTTCCTCATTGCAGCTGTTCTGAGAAATATTACATGCTTGTAAGGGAAGCCATCATGTTTATTTTCTGACAGAAGCTCCATAATCTTCCAGCTTTAACAGAAAGAAAGCATTATAAGTAGGGCCCACTGAAGGAATTTATCAAAAAATTAGGCACTGACATTAAATACTTAGCGGAATATATTACTGTATTTCTGCTACCTGACTAGTTCTGCCCTTAATATTTGTGTAAATGTAGTTACTGATCAGAGGGCTAATCAAGTGAAAAAGAATGAGGGAGAAGATACCCTAACTTGTGAATCTGTTTTCTTTCCTTATTTTTCAAATCAAGAGTGTTGATTTTGATACAAAAGACTAGGCAAGTATAAAAAGGGAAAAAAAAAGAGAAACTAGGGGAAAGGTCAAAGATGAAGCATGAGGCAGTCCTGGCAAATACATATTTAGCAGCCCAGCAATGGCTGTCTGACACATCCTACCGGTATTACAGAACAGGGGGGAAATAGGGTTTGTTGACTTCACTCAGGAAGCTTGTTGTCTGGTGACTCAGTGACTCACTGTTACTTCACATCCAGAAAAAGTGGTTCCTCAGGAGGACTTCAGAATTAGATGAATGGTTCTGAGGAAAGTCAAGGAGAAAAACCTGAGTTTTTTAAGCGTAAGCAGTAGTAAAGGAACAGGCTTTAACTTTACATGATATGAAATCTTTTCTTCTTTTTTTTTTTAAATGGCACTTTGTTTAGCTAGAACAGGAATATCGACAGAGCTAAAAGTATACCAGCAATAAAAACTGATTGTGAGAAAAATAAGAAAAGCTAGGGAAACCTGGGCTTTTGTTAGAGGTCAGGAAGAAAGACTAGGGATATTCTTCTAAGTTAATTGTTAAAGGTAGGTTCCATGTGCTTAACACATCTGAGATGTCTCCCAGATAGTATTTTGGAGATGTTCAGAAAACAGTTTTTCAGAAAGTGTGATTCTGTGATTCTACCCTTGCTGGAGTAGGAAGGACATGGATATTTGAATGGATCCGTGTGCACCTGTGGGCTCAGTGCCTGCTTGCTGGGATTTGGCTGAAAAGTCACTCACCGAGGATTCTGGGTGTTTGTTCTTATGTGATATTATCAAGATTTTCATCAATTAAATAATTTTACTGGACATCTGCCTTAATTCCTGTTTGAATTCTTGTCACAACTTTCATGCTATTTACTTACCAAGCAGCTCAGCTGGGATGAATTTCTGACTTAGCCTAACTTCTTCAAGGAAAAGAAGAGACTCACTGTTACCTCTTTTTAGCTAGCATGTGGTAACTTAGGGCACTCCCTTCTGCATCCCTTTTGTATCATCCTTCTGCTTTTAAGCTTAAGTATAGAAATCTAATTTGGCTCTTTCCTTCTTCTAACTGAGCCACAGCATTGATAGCACACCTTGGACCTTCCTCATCACTATGGGCCTGCCTGGCAACCACTTATTATCCTCACTGGGCCTGATCCGAACTCTGAATTGCTGACTCATGTTCCTGGCGTCACCTTGACTCTGTTTCATGACGTTGAACTCACCTGATATCCTGGGCTTTGGGCTGACTCTGGCTGCTGTTTCTGGTGGTGTGGTTTAAACCCATGAAGGAGCTCAGCCCCATACAGCCATTTGCTCAGTCCCCTCGAGCGGCATGAGGGAGAGAATCAGAAGTGTAAAAGTGAAAAAACTCATGAGTTGAGATAAAGACAGTTTTAAAGCAAAAGCTGCACATGAAAGCCTAGCAAAAATGAGTTAATTCATTGTTTCCTATGGGCAGGCAGCCATTTCCAGGAAAGCAGGGCTTCATCACACTTAATGGTTACTTGGGAAGACAAACACCATAACTCCAAAAGCTCCTTCTTCCCCCAGATTTTATTGCTGAATGTGACATCATACGGTATGGGATATCCTGCTGGTCAGTCGGGATCAGCTGTGCCGGCTGTGTTCCCTCCCAACTAACTTCTTGCCCACCCCCTCGCTGTTGGGGCAGTGAGAGGCACAGAAAAGCTGTGTAAGCGCTGCTCAGCAGTAACTGACACTTGGGTGTGCCATCAGTGCTGTTGGTCACAAACATAAGACATACCACCATAGAGCTGCTACAAAGAAAATTAACTCTATCGCGGCCAAAGCCAGTGCCCCTGAGCAGGTCCTACCCATCTTTCTCAGGGCTTGTGAGACAGGTCTGTGGCTGCTAAGCTTTTGCGGTCTCCCTCAGCTCCCAGCTCCCCTCCCTCAGGGAGCAGCCAGCGACAGTTCACTCAGGCCTTCTTGAGTCCTCAGCCCAGACAGCCAAACCTCTGGAAGGAGGCATGCGCTCACAGTACTGACATTTACTAAGGGATATTGCTTTTCTGCTATCCTGCTTTATTTGCGAAAGGATTAAACAGAGTTCTTGCCAATTTTGTATATATTAGTATACGTATATGTGTAAAGGTTTGGCATTTATTTTGATGTTTGAAGCAGTCATTTTGCCTATTCATATGCCTCACAGAGTCACAACAATGAACAGTGACTGTCCAGACACAGAAATTAGCAGCTTAGAAACCAGAATTAAGTATGCTTATAGAAAACTACTGACTAAACAGGGGAATTACCCCAGTCTGTAACAGGTACGCATGAGGCATATGGCTTCCAGGAGTATATCTGAAGAAAATCTACAAACAAAATCCCACTGCAGCTTCATCTGGCATTGATGCACTCCCCAAGACAGACTGATAGCCTTAAGGCTTCCATTACATCCTTCCTCTTTGTAGTAAAGGTGCTCTGTTCCTTATGTTCTCCATTGTATGACTGGAACGTGCAGCTCCACCATATGAACTTTGCTCTTGTTCTGTACATGTAATTCAGGTTGGTTTTACCTTTGACCTGAAATCTCTTATAAGCACAGTTTCTTTGGCTTACTGTAGAATTTGTCACAGGCCGAACATCTATTGTTCACTTGGTTACAGAACAGGGCTTTATAAATAAAACATCAGGGTACTATGTCAAGCCCTCATTCATAGAATCATAGAATGTGTTGGGTTGTAAGGGATCTCTAAAGGCCATCTAGTCCAACCCCCCTGCAGTGAGCAGGGACATCTTCAACTAGATCAGGTCGCTCAGAGCCTCGTCAAGCCTGACCTTGAACATCCCCAGGGATGGGGCCTCCACCACCTCTCTGGGCAACCTGTTCCAGTGTCTTACCACCCTCACTGTAAAGAACTTCTCCCTAATGTCTAATCTAAACCTACCCTGCCCTAGTTTAAAGCCATTGCCCTTGTCCTATCGCTCCATGCCCTTGCAAACAGCCCCTCCCCAGCTTTCTTACATGCCCCCTTCAGGTACTGGATGGCCGCTATGAGGGCTGCCCAGGACCCTTCTCTTCTCCAGGGTGGACAACCCCGACTCTCTCAGCCTGTCTTCACAGGAGAGGTGCTTCAGCCCTTTATTCATCTTCGTGGCCCTCCTCTGGACCTGCTCCAACAGGTCCATGTCCTTCTTGTGCTAAGGGCTCCAGAGCTGGACACAGCACTCGAGGTGGGGTCTCACGAGAGCGGAGCAGAGAGGGAGAATCACCTCTCTGGATCTGCTGGCCACGGTTCTTTTGATGTTTGAAACTGAGATTCAAACTGTTTCGAAGTCAAATCCTAGGACGGACTACTTGCATATGAAATTTTACTTTGGTGAGAATGTAATTCTACAAAGTTTTGTTTTATGGTGATCTTACTGCATAATTACAGTGCTGTACCAGGGAGGCACAACTTCTTTTCATTTCACCAATGCTGATGGAACAGACTGTTATCCTTTACTAAGGGTTACCAGTGTTTCAGATCTCGCATTTGAGCTGCTTGTGTGAATTACTCATTCATTAACCCATGTGATGCAATGTGAGATAACAACATTATTTAAGCTACCTGAAATAGCCAAGTTGGAGAGTATTACACAATAGTCTCATTTGGCAGCTCTGAGAGGGCATTGATATCTGACGTGGCACAGAACAGTAGATAGTTGGGAAGAGGTTTGGGTAGCAATTTCTTCTGCATTTTTTTGTATCATTTTGTCTTTACATTTAATCTGTTTGCAGAGGCATGAAAGAAATATGAACTTGGTGGTTTCATTGACTAAAATGTCTTTCAGTTCCTCTTCAGTGAATTTTGTACAGGTTTTAGAATAGTGGGTCGTAATATCCCAAAACAAATGCGGTTGCTCCCCTCCATAACAAATGGGGAATTCATATAGTTCATCCATTAATTATGTGTGAACTTGATACAAGCAGATATATTAAGATGGGTAATTACCAAGCTATCAAAAAAACCTGCAAAGGTTCATGACTGATGGAATCCTGGTGGCAAAGACTGCCTAGAGGATGGAATAATAGCCAGGCAAGTGGGAAAGAAGACCAGTTTCTTTAAACCTTTAGAATAGCATAAAAGCTGAATTCCTTCCACTTTCAGAAATTCAACTAAGCTTATGGAGATACTATTTTTTATTTTGTTGTAAGTGGATTTTCTTCTCCTTCTGGGCTCCATTTCAATTGCTGTTACAGGCTTGGATTGTCATGGACTTGCGGATGTCTGTACTCCTCCCATTGCTTTAAGTGGAAACTTTAAGGAGTTGGCAAGGAACAACCTTCAGTGTCTGTTTTACTATCTTTCCTTGAACTTCAGGAGATAGAACATTGAGAAACATCCTCCCACAGCATAACACAAGCTGCTTGTTGTCTGCCTTGAACCTGTTAAGTGGGCTTGCCAGAAGTAAATTAAGAAACACCCTCAGGATGTCCTTTGCCAGTAAATCGAAGGAAAAAGTAACTCATAAAGCAAAAGGAAGGCAAGCAGCTTGGAAAAATAACCTCTTCCACATGCAAAGATGGATCTGGAGGAGAAGATCGTGGCTGAAGTCTCTTAGCCTTCTCTAAAAGCAAAAGTATTCTTAAATTAGCTTACTGAATATACAGTCAGTGAGGGTACAGATTTCACACAAGCTAGCAGATTAAGCAGGAGGCTTCCCACATTCTCATGCTGATATGAAATGTACAAGCACTTTTTCCTTCATTAGGATTCATTTTGATTTAGTTAGGTCAGATGAAGAATACTTTCTTGCTCAGATTAGGAAAACTTTTCCTCCTCCTATAGCAAAGACAAAGCTATAAGACTGTTAGATTAGATACAAATGCCTCTAAAATAGTGTGAGCTTTTCCACTGATTTCAGTAGGCATTGATTCAACTCCTAAGCACTGAGTTATTCATATGTTTCCTGTGGATGAAATAAGGCCTCTTGTGAAATGCTAAGAAACAGAAATGTAAACTCAGGAATGACTGATAGGTCAAAAATCAATTTTATGTACAAAGCTCTGTAACTCACCACCCACCAATACAGAAGTCCTTTACAACAGACTCAATATGGTTCTAATGCCCAGAATAGCAACATTTCAGAGCATATACAGGTACTGCTAAATCTGCCTGAAGGCTATCCATGGAAGTCTTTGCACATGGAAGCTTTGTGTGTGATAGAAAAGCCATGACAGCATCATTCACAGGCATTTTGAAGTACTTACAAGTTGAACAGCACATTATTCAAGACCAGAGATGAAACATCCACTCCAAAGCAGCTCTTCCGCAAATCACTAGCCCTTCTCAGCCTCACAAGAGCACAGCAGATGTTTGGATTGTATTCTGTGGGCAAGACTTCAATGAAAGAGAAATTTAGGACTTGGGGACTATTAAATCCTGGATTAAAATATCGAAGTGGAATTTAAAATCATTGCCAGAACAGCTGTTGTTTACTGTCCCTTAACAAACCAGATGACTTGAGAGAAACATTTTTTAACAAGCAGATTACAGGAAGTCCAGTATTCCTGTGACAGATATTTCAGGCAGCCCTAGTTTGTTCTCCAGCTGCACTGTTACATCCCTTGGCAGTCTCTGTGCTCTGTTCTTTATGCAAACCTATTACCCTTAATGCACATAGCCAAGAAATCCCATGGGAGGAAAGGGAATGAACATGCATGAGATTCACAGTGATTAAACAGAACAGCTTACAATAAATTTCTTTCTTAGATGAATCCCATTTCTCCAGACAGGAGAACTCATTGATGTGTTGCCTCTGGTTGGTAAGCCTAAGGTTCATCCCTGTTGGCTGTCAGTCGTGCAGTTGTCCCCTTACTTCTCCTCCTCTTCTCACTCACTCCTGTTCCATCTGAGGAGTTATCAAAGACAAGAATCTCATTTAAAAAAACCTTTCTTCTTTGGCTTATTGGTGTTCCTGAGCCCCTGTTATGAATGTGTTGGACAGGCATATCTATGTAGGACTGTAGATTGAACTCTCCACAGAGACTGAAGGTCACTGAGTGCATCTCATATTTATTTATTAATAACAAAGTGAACTCAACATTTTTATTTTACACAGATGGGAAAATTAAAGCACTGAGAGATAGAACTCAGCTTCTAAGGCAGCCTGATACCGAATGTCTGACTTGGACATGCCTCTCAGAGGCACTGAGTATCTGCGAACTCCACTTGGAGCTGAGGAAAAGTTTGCCCTTGCGCAAAGTCTTGTTAGCTACCAGCCCAGACTTTCCAATTTGAAACAGGACAACACTGCATTATAAAGCACAGTAGGATATTAATCTAAAACCAGCTACATTAGCATTATTGATTTTTTAAGTTGGCATTACTGCTGTTCTTGAGCACTGTGGGTGAGGGACTCTGCTTCTGAATATGAGAAAAGCATTCAAAAGAAAACAGCCATCTAAACCTCACAGCATCCCTATGGAGCATTTTTAGAGAAAACACAGAGAAATGAAGTAACTATTTTCAGATTCTGTAAGTTAGGGTAGGTCAACACAGGTGGACTCCAGTTCCACAACCTTATGCTCCAGTCTGACTGGGAGAGAAGCATCTGCAGTCTGGAAGCTATGCAACACTGTTAATGAAATGGGATGCCTAAGCTCTGCCACTCAGTTCTCTGCCTCTCAATGGAGCTGATGAGTTTGAGAGGAATGGCTTGCTAACATAGTGATAAAAAATTCTGGACCACCAGTTTTGTGTTTAGTCAGTATGCAGTCCAGGGGAAGCTCTCTGCATCACCAGTGGAGAGGCTCTCTGCATTACCAGTGGATTTTGAACCTTGATCTGCTGATCCTCACTCTCCTGCATCGCTGACCAGACTACATCGTCTTGTGTACACGTGGAATAATTCTGGCATTGTATGCCCGCTCTGCACAGTACAGTTCCGCAAGCACCTAATGGGCTGGTTTAATAGTAGTGTTTGATCTAGCTGGTTGGTGAACTTTGCACTATGGTAAAAGATGAGTCATTTTTACAGATTTTGGCAAAGCAGCCAAGTGGAGTTTAACCAGGGTTTGTTAACATTTCCATGCACTAGTTGCACACCAGTAGCTAATGTTCAAAGCCAGTATCCTCTCAAAAGGAAACTGCCCAGGGACAGTGCCCCTCAGAGACACTAACATGCTTCTGAGAGAAACCCATGTAGCTTTGTTTAAGAAAGAAGCCACAGGAGCTTGTGGAAACCTCAGTATCAAGGGAAGACATATGTGAAAGCGCAAAAGCGAGGCTGCTGTGGAAGCCTCCTTGGGTTCCAAAAGAAGAACATTTTCCCCACTGTCAGACCTGAGATTTTATTCTGTCTGCAAAGGCTTTTGCCGCAAGATCTTTTGCAGCTAAGTCAGCACAGAACTCCTGAAGTCAGTAACGCTAAAATGATTTATAGTAGCTGCCTATCTGGCCTCGTTTTTCTTTATCAAGTAAATGGAAATGTAAGTAGTGAAGGCTTGAATGTTTTGTAGTGCACACCTCTTTGATTTCTAAGCAACGTATAAGAATAAATACCCTCCCAGTAAGGAACCTCTTTGTGCTCAGTAAAGGAAATCCTCAGACACAAATGAAAAAGGAGCAGTTAGTTGCTAATAAGTATTTGGTTTCTAAATTAAAAAAAAAAAAAAGAAGGAGAAGAATCTTGTTTAGGTGGTGAATTTCAGGTGGTATCTTAGCTTTTGTGGTGGGAAAGTCCTACATGAGAGCCTATGGGAGAATGGGGAAAAGTACTGCTCTGAATGGGAATGCTCTGCTAAAGGAGCTACCCTTATCTTTGTGGAAGAGTGGCTGATTGGGTTTCTGTGGAACACCTTCCTCCTAGGATCTTGAGAGGTTTTTAAAGTATTTTCTTAAAATTACCATCTTTGGCCAGTTAATGTTTATTAAGGATTTAATCCTTTATGTATTAGACGCCTCTGGCAATTTTCTTCTGCCATAAGGAAAACAGGATAGAATAGTAATCTTTGTTATTGAGGGAAAACAAAAAGCTGTGAAAAGAAAATACTGTTCACAAAATGTATCAGCCAATAATCAATCCATCTTTCCTTACAGGCCTTTCCCTTACAGATACATGGAACTTGAAAGTGAATGCAACAGAAGTGGCCCAATAACATCTATGTTAACATCAAGACAGAGTACCCAATCTTGATTCATTGTTTGCTTTGGAATCCACAATCAGGATTCAGCATAGCAATAATGAGACTGGGATCTGACTATAAGAAAAGCTTTTCATCGTAACTTAAAAAACAGACAGTACAATGGTGATAAATAAGAAAAATCAAACTAAAAGTATAGGGTCTCCTATGGTACAGCCAGAGAGATTGATTTGGATTTTTTAGGATTGCCTGTGAGAAACTTATTTATGCTACATTGCCATGTGCTACATGGTAAAAATGTGTTCTAGAAAGCTAAGTAAATATACAGCACTCCTATTGACTATACACTTTGTGATCAAGTTTAATATTTCTTTTTTTAAAAAAAAGGTATCTGAAATGCTCTCTGAAAGTGAAAATTTCTAGTAGCATGTAATATAAACTCCTAAGGGCAGTAGAGAGGGCTAAATTGGTGAATTGATTATCCTTGAATGTGTTCAGCCTTTTGCTGCATGTGAGAAGATGGTAGAAGGCACAGGAACAAAGACTTTACTATTATTTTTCGATTTCAAGATAGCTGACTCATTGGTATGATTTCAAACTATGGAAGCGTTTCCATTAGTGAAGGCTTGGGTACTACTTGTCAAGTTGACACTATTAAACAGTTTACTGCTCAGTGAAGCAATGTGGGGTTTTGGTGGAACTGACTTCTCCTTTCAGTATTGCCAGTGATCTGCTGTATGACTTCAAATAAATCACTGCTATTTTCTGTATCTCTCATAAATAGCAACAGCAACCTCTTTCATTCTGACATCTTACCCAACTGCATGGGTGTTGCGTAGCTTTGCACCTTGTTAAGCACTGTGGTCCTAGAGAATAGTTAAGTACTTGTGGTGCCACTGACCAACAAAAAAGCTTTATATTTTCTTTCAGGAAACATTGTCGATAATGTAATGAGTAATCTCAGTCACGCCTGTCATGTTGCAAAGGTCAGGAATTATATAATTAATAGTAACAGGTCTTACGGAAAACCCCAGTAACTCATTGCACACTTATGAAGGGCATCTGAATGTTATTCTGTCTCTCTGAGGTATTATGTTACATTGACAGTCATCCTCTCCAAACAAGGAAATACACTCTACTATAAATAACTCGAAATGTGAGGAAGAGCATCAGATTTCAAAATCAACTTGGCTTATTGGAGATATTGAAGATATGGCCTAAATAAAAAGATGGGATGAAATTTACTAGAGTTGAATGCAGGATGTTGTCTGATATTGAAATATCTACACAGGTACTGGACGATGAACAATGTGTCAGGCAGGTGT
This sequence comes from Rhinoptilus africanus, assembly GCA_013400135.1. Taxonomy (NCBI): domain Eukaryota; kingdom Metazoa; phylum Chordata; class Aves; order Charadriiformes; family Glareolidae; genus Rhinoptilus; species Rhinoptilus africanus. Next base: position 61,021 of record VXBO01011984.1, read on the forward strand.
TCTTCAGGGAAGGCTCTGGGAATTATAACAGATTGCAGGCTAGCTCTATGTGGTCAACACTGCTCTAACACTAGGACAGAGTAATATGGATTGACTAGGTTTCAGATGGAGCTCAGTGCTTCTACTTGAGAAAGAACTGAGAACTGATGCGATTGAGTGTCATCAGGCTAACAAATATGACCAAAGAAGAAGGGCTGGATGGACTATGTTCTTCAGCCTAAGGAAGAGATGAAGACTATTTGGTCTTTATCTTTGCAGATGAGAGAAGAGCCACCAATGTGCTTGAAATGCATTGGGAAAGGCTCAGCATCAACATTAGGGAAACCTTATAAATGGTAGGACACAGATTGCCTGTGTGTGATGTGAAACTTACATTGTCAGAGGGTCTTACAAACAGGTTGAACGGATTTCTGTCAGAAATGACAGATACTATTGCTCTTCCTTTCAGACACAGGAGTGACATAATGATCTACTAATAGGTCATCTAGCCCTCTGTTTTTGGGATAACTGTCATCCCATCAACTGATCTCAAGTCATTATCATCACCTAGAAAGTATTTGGAGGAAAACATACAAATCTCTGCATCTCCAGGACTTCTTAAGCGCACAATCTGCAACTTTATGTCAGGACCATGAGTGTACTTATAAGCCTTAATTGCCCTAACTGATGCCACTGGGGCCATCACCCACCCACTCCTTTGTCCATGATGCAGGAGTCCCATTAAGTCTAGGCCTGAGCATCCTATTCTGGCCTGAGCTGTGCTGTACATGTATCTTTCGCCATTCCTGTCTTCTATTGCTCCTGAATTGTTTGGACTTCCTGACTTCACCTATAACCTCATGCATTACTTTGCCTTATTGGATGATTACTAGACTGTCAATAGGACTGACCTGTTACCATCACCAAGCTGAACCTGACCCTCCTTGGGTACTCTGTTCAGACAGACCACGTGGGACTGCACCCTGTTATAGAGGGCACTGCCTGTGCTACTGTCACCCTTGACTCCTGGGTTTTTTTCCCTTAAAGAGCAGTCTGAATCTTTTTGATCCTTGACACTTAAAGCCATTGCCTTCAGAGATATCCTAGTTCTCCACCAAAGTAATTCCTACCAATACGAAAATGGAATCTGATAGACCAGCAACCACACTTGATAAACCATTGTTCTAAGTTAGTAAAATTTATCAGTGTTGCTTTTAGACAATACAGGCTTCGCCAACATGAGGGGGTTTGTGCAACTTCTTGAGCGAACATGACGGTTGTTGAATGTTACTTGTGTTCCACTACTATACTGGGTTTTTTTGTCAGGCCACCAGTTGACAAGTAAACCATGATACAGAAACAGATTCTTCTTATCTGTCTGTTGTTTAGAATGCACTAGTCTTTAATATGAGAACATATCTCTAGCAGAGCAATTGCCAATATTAAATTATTCTTCAACGCCTTATCCTTCCCAAACTCACAGATGTCTACTGAAATGCAAATGAACTCTTCAAAAAAAAAGGTCCACATTAGAATGCCTGGAAAACAACCAATAGACTGTTCTCTAGTTATGTTATAAATTCTGACTGAGAAGATCACCTCACGTATTCATCGCGCATAGCGTACAAAGTAAAACAAAGGCATTTTGGTGAAGTGGACATGAGTGAAGGTATTGGAGAAGCTTAATAGTTGGATAATGTCATCACAGCACAATCCATTTGATGTGTTGTACCCGGCCCTCCTATGGCATGAGGTATGCAAATGCATATGGTAACTATTATTCTATGCAGCTTAGTAAATATATCACAATTTTATTGTTTAGGAAGGAGTCTGTGGTTTTGGTGTACTGTTATAAATAAAAAAACCCCACCTGACTAAATTCCCTGAAAATGAAATTGTATGAAACTCACCAGGCTAACACTGAAAGGACTGTCTTTAAAGGACTCTTTGTATGCATCATGTTGAGAACTTTTGAATGTCATTGTTATCAATGATGATAACCATGAACTGCTACAGCACTGATTGATGTTGACGGAACAGCATTACATTCTCAAAGAGGAATAACTTTATATAAATACATAATGACATTTTTGTAATACTGTTTTCTTAAGAAAAGTGCAAAGCAGTCTGGAAACTGACAGCTGGGATTTTTTCAATAGCAGACTTAGCAGTACTAACCCTCATTCCCTTGCTCTGTGCCCTCTTCTAAGCACATGTCCTGCATGTGAAAAAGGCATGTCCTTGTCAGAAGTGCTTAAGAACAAAATTCTATGACTTCTGGTTAGCAGAATGGTTTCTGTTGCAGCTTTTAAGCAGCTATAAATTATGACTTCAGATATGTCTCCACAGACACCTCAGTTGGTTACCTGTCTCTGCTCTCTGTTGCATTGAATATGATACTACCATAGAAAATATTCTATTATTTTTGTATCCTTTACAAAGAACAGCATCTTTATTCTGCTCTGCCCTAAAGTAAAGCACTCCCACCTTTTGTTTCTGAGCAACATGATCTGCAGGTTTTCTCTATTACATGCTCCATTTGCTGTCCTTTATCCCCCCAGCAATAATCAATCTGTTCCTTAGTTCCAGAACAGGGACCGGATAATCCTGTCATGTGTTTTTGTGTTGTATCTACTGTATCAAAATCTTCACCTCTTACTGCATCTCCCGGGTGTTAATGCAACACAATTAAACTATTACGGGATCATGTTAACATCAATACAAAACTTGCTGTATTGTTCAACTGACTGTACCTAGATGTTTGCCAAATACCTAGGATATTATTTTTTCTTTCTGCTGGTATGTCATTATGAAGTAGTTTGTCTTTTAGAACAGACTGCTTTATTGATTATTTCTGTCATGGCCTCATCTAGTGTGACTATGTAGAGCCTGAAAACCACAGAGCTGTGACAGGACGAGGGGTAACGGGCACAAGCTGGAACACAGAAAGTTCTGATCGAATATGAGAAAAAACTTCTTTATGGTGAGGGTGACAGAGCACTGGAAGAGGCTGCCCAGGTAGGCTGCAGAGTCCCCTTCTCTGGAGACTTTCAAGACCCGCCTGGATGCAGCCCTGAGCAATGTGCTCTGGGCAATCCTGCTTTGGCAGGGGAGTTGGACTAGATGGTCTCTAGAGGTCCCTTCCAACTCCGAAATCCTGTGATTCCGTAGACCTTATTACACATCAAGAGACAGGAAGGCCTGCTGTGATCTTTCTGAAGGTGCTGCATGTTACCATGACAGCACGTTGCTGCCTGTCTTTCCGAGGACATCTGGCTGAGTTATAGACAACAGTAGCCGAATGAATAAAAATTTCCTGTACATCATGTAGATATGTGTACTTGGCTCCCTATCCCTCTCAAGCCAGCGTGAGTTGATCTCTTTCCCTCTTCTTCTATCTTAATTAAACATGCGACATCTGTTGTGGGGGTGGTTCATACTCTATATGGGCAATACTATCTGTCTGCCTGTAACAGATAGTACTTTTGCTTGCCTTTGCCTGTCTTCAAGTGTTCAGAGAAGAATGACCTTTCACCCAATTCCTCTCTTTTGAATCAGATGTCAGGTTAGCTCAGTTACAGCTGAAGAGGTAAGAGGTAATGATCTTTGGACAGCTAAGGCAAGATAAGACCCTTCCAAAGATAAGTACATTCCAGAGGAAATGGAGCATGTAATAGAGAAAACCTGCAGATCATGTTGCTCAGAAACAAAAGGTGGGAGTGCTTTACTTTAGGGCAGAGCAGAATAAAGATGCTGTTCTTTGTAAAGACAATTAGTGTAAACTTACAAAAGGAGGATGGTGCCTCAGAAATCTGATATCCTCTCCTGCAGAGGGAAGAACCAAGTGAGTCACAGAAGGGAAACTATTGATGTGATTAACCAAGACCAGAGGAAAGCTTTTCATATAGGAACATATAAAAACGGCTTAATCCCAAAACCAAAGAATAAGGTAGACAGACAGTTTAAGTGGATAAGGAGTTAGTTGCAAGTCAAAACCAGAATGGTGCAAGGAAGGATTACAAAGCCTAGAAATGGATTGCCGTGGGATTGGAAAGAAAGGGGAAAAGCGAGAGAGCTGAGGGAAGATAGCCTTGACAGTTGTGTTCTTTCACAGATAACAGTTTCAGGGCGTCCAACACAAGTGTGTTGATTCCCAGTTCAACAGAACCACTTGCATCTGACAGGGCAATGCAACTTTTATAAACATGGAAAAGAAACACATGCTTTGAATATGATAAACCTTTAAGGCTAGAGGAACTGTTATAATCAATTGACTTGATTATTTATGTTACAGACCCTGAACCATCTATCTTTCACAGCTCTGAACACCTTCTTTTATTTCATGTCCCTGTGGCAATCCTGACTGCTGGGAACTACTGCAGTGGTGGTGCTAACGCTAAGAACTTGAGGCACAGAAGGCAAGTCAGAGATTTCCTGTGCTTCTAGCTCACTCCAGGCAACCTCAGACTGTGGCTGAAGGCAGTCCTTTAGACCCTGCCAGCCTGATAAGGCTGTGACTGGACATGTTTTCTTGACAACTTCAAATGGCTGCCCTTCTATGCTCTCTGTTTTGCAGCACAAGAGCATGGATAGTTTCTCCTAACGTGGTTAAGAGTATGTCAGAACTTCACTGCTTTGAACAGTCATCCTAAAAACTGAGTAAAAAACTTTGGTCAGCCATCTTGATGTGGAAGCATGCCTACTTTTAAATAAAGGTAACTTTAATCTGTTGTGAGAGCTCTCACTCTCCCATTTTTGACTCCCCAGGACATCCCTCCACCCACCGGCTGTGAGACTAAGCAAAGAGGCTTGTAGCAGGTCTTGCCAATACAGTAGCGCTCTAGCTGTCAGTCAGCTCTGGCTCAGAATAGTAGGCTATACCTGTTCCTAAAAGAATAGTATCACCCCACTCAGGCCCCTACACATGTTACCACTGCTCTTCCCTTTTGCCTTCCTGTCACATTTTTAGTGAACTGCTGATACCCTGGTCTCATGAGGTTCACTGCTGAAGCTAAAGTACCTCCAACCAGCTGGAACCGTCTGTCAGGGCCCCGATGGCAATGACAGGGCTTGACTCTCCTTCTGCCATGCCCCCCTGGGGCTCTCAGCCCCTGCCCCTGCCGCAGTAGGAGCCCGTCTCTAGCTCCCCTCAACCCTGATGAACCCTGCGCTGAGGTGCCAGCCTGGCCTCAGCCCATCCCCGGCCCCTCCAGGTTCCCAGTCCTCGGGGTCAGGGATTCCCCCAGCTGCCCACCCCCCACCCTGGCTGCCCGGCTCCTGTATGGGGTGGTGGGACCCCACCAGGACTCCCCATGGCTCTCAGCTGCCAGGAAGCCACCAGCCCATGCTGAGCCCTGACACTGCAGCAAGAGGAGTGCAGCCCCTCCTCTTTGCTGTACTAAGGTGGTAAGAAAAGCTGGAGGGCCTGAATTCTATCAGTTTCTGCTATCTCGGGCAGAGATATGTTACAAAGCTTGTGAGGCTGAAACCTGAGCTATTCCCTGTCATGGACAATATGATAATGAGTTTATAACAGATGCACCAGAGGATAAATACGGTTATTATTTGATATGTAATTTCATACCTTTTAATTTTTTTTCTGAACTTAAGGATAGGTAGGCTGAATTCTGTTTAAAATGTTAGTTAAATGGACTTGGATGCATGAATGTGCTAATGTGTTAATCAGACTGAAAGAATTAAACTTCTTTCATTAGATGCATTACCTGATTTTAAACACCCTCTTTTGCCACATGGAAGAGAAAGGCAGCGTACACTACTGCTGCCTTCCTTTTTAGCAGTGGCTGGTGTGGCACACCTTTGTGTCATCTGTTACTACTGCTTTACTTGATGCTGTCCTGCCTTCCTCCCAGTGTTGACTGGGACCACACCTATCGCTGTTTTAAGCTATTTGAGGAATTTGGTCCATCCAAGACATAACACCCCATTCCCACTTCTCCCCTGCTGCCTTCTTATCAAGACAAGGTTCTCAGGAAGCAAGTTCCTAGTTTTTCAGAATTTTAGATAATCCCCTCTGAGATCATCGAATACAGAAGGGGACTGGGTTGTGAAGAGAAACATATTCAGAATCTGAATTCTTAGCCTGCCGAGGACTGTTGAGGGGTTGACATTATCTCTAACTATTGCATTCTGGCAGAGTGTGCCCCTGGGCTGTGTGAGTCGCAGGTGTTACGGTGATACACATTGGTAACTAACATCCCTGGAGTACTCTAGAATTTCCAGTACAAACACCCCTGACAAAAGGAATTAATTAATTTTGTGGTAGCCGCGGGTGCATTGAATGCTTTACACTTGAGAAGCCACATGACCATGAATAAGAAACAAATGGCAGCCTCGGATAACAATGTAAGAAGAACAGTGGAGTGCCTGTGAAGTGTTTGGTATGCACCCTAATAGAGGCATAATAAAGCAGTTTAGAGAAGCAAAAATTACTGTTTTATTCCAGAATAGTGTTCTGTCTGTTCTGCTACGGAATGAGAAGTGATTCCTTTGCAGAAGCAAACTGAATGACCATTCTGGGAAGCTCGTCTTCAAATGGGCTGGAAAAAAAAGATGCCCTCTCCCTCGCTCCAGGAAGACAGTGTTCTGTGGGAGTTAGGGTCAGAATCTCTCCAGCAGCATGCAAAGGACATTTTATAATACTGTAACATGGGATATACATAGTAAGTAAATAATAAGAATAGATGGCATGTATATTTTCCTACCATGGCTTTGCAAGAAGTCTTCTCTTCCTTACAGTAGACCCCAGACTCTTTATGGTGGTCAGTCCAATAAGGAAAGGTGTCTCCTTCCCCTGTCCTGTGAAGTTAATGGTATTTCTTACTGTACTGCTCTGTATTGGTGGAATTTGCTGTCCATTACTGAGCAGAAAAAGAGGTCTATTTGTTTTTAGCAGTAGAAGTTAAAACAGAATTGTATGATGGGCTTTGTTTAGGCAACAGAAAGGAGTCTTTGTGGCTTAGAGATAAGGTGGTTTGTTGTCAAGTTTAACCATTAAAACAATTAAAGTTTTCTGGGAAGGAAGTTAAAATTTCCTCTAGGAAAAATATTTGTGCAAAAATGACTGGCTGGAGTGGAATTTGTTTGTACGCGTTTGTAGCGTGTGATTACCCTTAAGGCCTGAATCTTTCTTGTCAGGCTGTTCTGACACCCTGTCACTGCAACAATGAGCTAAATACAACTCTGATTGTAAATATGTATTTGGGCCTTTGCCCACCATTTTTCTCTGCTGGTTTGATATCCCTATGATGTCCTTTGTTTATAGGTAAAAAGTGAAGCACACCTTCAGAGTCATGAAAGTCACAGCATACCAAATACACGTTTAGACCTGTTGAAGATGATTATCTGTGAGCGTGCTGAACTGCTTCTGTGGCGCCGGAGGAGAAGACTGGAGGCTCCTCCGCCTTTCCGGGTGGGAATCTCGCTTAGGGATGCGTGGCTGCCTGGCGGCCTCACAGCTAGCTGACCCCGGCTTCAGCTCACTCCCTGTTCCAGCGCCAGGTGGAACAACTCCTGGTTAAAAGGTGCTGGGCGAAGAATGACAGGTGATTAATTTCAGCCCAGTACAGCCGTACCTCTTGCCTCGTCATTTTTCTCCCAACCAGGCGAGCTGCACGACTTGCATGAGAGAACAGCATTTTGTTTGTACCCCTCTGGCCCTGCCTGGGCTAATGGCGGGGCGACACCCCTCGCCTGAAGGCCTGGATCCACCGCTCCTCCTGGTCCTTGTGTTTGGGTTAAAGTACTAAAGACGAGTCTGACGAGAAAGGGGTCGAACAGGCCCTACCTTTGCTAATACTTATTTTTTCCTGCATGAGGCCCAGCACAGCGCCCCTCCTCCCTCCCCGCTTCTGGCCCCACCCCCCGCGCCGGGGTGGGTGTGGCGCGCGGTGACGGTGGCGCGCTCTCCTCTCGCGAGAGAGCGGGCGGCGCGCGGCCGGCGGCGGCCGCTCCCCATAAACAGCGGGGCGAGGCCGGGCCTCCCCAGTCGGCGGCGGCTCCCGCTCCAGTTCCAGCTCCGGCTGCGACTTCGGCTCCAGTTCTTCCCTTCCCGGGTGAGTACGACCGCCCGCGGGGCTCCGGCCCGTCTTTCCTCTCCTCTCCTCTCCTCTCCTCGGCCGCGGGGGTGACTCCGCAATATGGACACCCGTCGGTGTCTCGCCGCCGGGCCGCCTCCATCATCGGGCCTGCGTCCCTCCCGCCCCGCATCCCGGTGGGCTGCTTAAGGCGCTCCCGGGCACTGCACCCCCGCCCCCGGAGGGGTGCCTGGTGACACCTGGGAAGTGGGGCGCCTTGCTCCCTTGGTCAGGGCGGGCTGCCGGGGCGAGCCCCTCGTCCCGCCGCTCTCCGGTCTCTGGCTGCTTTCTGTGGAGGAGGGGGGAAAGTAGAAGTTAAATCTTGTGGCTCGCTCTATTCGCTTTGCTGCGCAGGGTCTCTCGCCGTCGCTGAAATTTCGTACCGTGGGCTTTGATTTTCCGGGCGTCTCAGTCGCCAGCCCTGCTGAGGTGGACCTGACTTTTGCCAGAGCAGAAACTGTGCAGGGGATCTCTGAAACTGCGCGGGATCCTAGCCATCTTCACTGTCTTTAAGAGCAGGAATAAATTCACAGGCTTAACTCCTATTTTAGTGACTAAAATTCATATCCATGCCCTGTGTGGCTGGTTCTTTTGGGACACATTACAACTACTGAGTACTCCTTAAATTAAGGGCCCTTCTTTGTTCAAGGGCCAGATTCTGCACTGTTAGCATCTTCTTCTGTTCTACAGTGTGCTTTGCAGTTCAAAGGGAACTTAGAGAATCATAGAATGGTTCGGGTTAGAAGGGACCTTAAAAAATCATCTAGTTCAGTTGCACTCTAAGTAATCTGACTTGTAATGCTATGAGAGAAGCATGACACGTTCCTGGGGTTATTTCAGTACTGGATAGATGGATGGAAGACTCCGTTACTGCTGTAACCCTTGTCTGTTAGCTATGTACGTTCCATGTACAGTGGTTAATCTTACTGCAGGTATTACCTTGTGGCAGATCTGTGTTAATGTGGGTAAAAAACTCCTATAAAATGTTAACAGCACACCTTTGTGCTTGTTCCCCATTATGTAACAGGGAAAAGTTTTACTTAACCCTAGGCAGGATATTAACACACTCCTTTTGATACTGTTGTGCATATTAGGCAGAAAACTGCTGTTGGCTTTCTGACAAACCCAGCAGAAAGCCTTGAAAATCGTCGTCCTTTCAAGGACTGCCTTTTAGCTTGGCTCTCTGTTGCCTGCCTGTATGCACTTCATGCTTCAGTGTCATATAAAACTATCAATGCCAAAAGTGTTTCTTGCAGACTTAGTTGAGCCTGCATGCGTTCATAGGATGGCAGTGTACTTCTTTGTGTTCTCCTTATGTGGTACTGCAATACCCCTCTCCTTTTATAGGGTTCATATGGGGAGACCTGTTAGTATTTTCTCCATGGGAATGCAGGTTGAAAAATAATTGAGTAGTGAAGGCTTGTTGAGTAACTGGTCTCTGCAGTCTGTTTCAATGTGGGATTGGTAATAATTAAGTATAAATTAGCATAAAGGAGAGTTATTTTCTGCGGTGGGGAAGTCCCGTGATCTGTGTTACAGGCATGCTAACTTTTGAGCAAGCTGAGCAGGGGGAGCACTATATGGGCATCAGGCACGGCACAAGACATAATGAACTCCTTGAGTTTAGTGGAATGAACTGTGAAAATTGAGCTAGGGTTACTGAAATGAGTACTTCACCTTAGCCTTCCATGTGTTTTCAAGATTTGGACAGCAATGATGACTCAAATTTTAAACTTGACTCTCTTGTCCTAACAGAAGATCTAATCTGATTAAAGATATTGGTGGTGGTTTCTTCATCTGTGTTAGACATCCTAAACTAGAGTTTTAGTGAGTTGTTGGCTGGCATTTCTTTGTCTTCGCTCAACAGATAAGCCCAAGTGTGTCTATTTCTTCTAGAAAAATTATTAACCGAGTAGTAACAAACACTGGTAATTCTGCAATGAACTGCTGTACCTCAAGGCTTGTATGTTGCATGTGCCCTACTTATGTTGCCTAAGCCAAACAAAGTAATTAAGAAACAAAGTTTTGGATTTCTAAATTGTAACTACGAAAGGTAATTCCTGTGTGTAAGAATGTGAACATCCTAATCTCCTTGATCAGTGGGGCTGATTACAAAAGGGTTGTTGGTTTCAAAGTCTGCTGATTCAGCCAAGTGGATATGAGAATGCTGTAACTCCGATATGCTTCTTTCACAGGCTGTGTAAGATTCACGAGCTGAAAAATGGCATTGGCAGCAATTGATCCACAGCAGGTATGTCTGAGTAGCTCCATAGATTTTTATGTCTAGTTCAGAAAAATAGGAGGTAACTAACCTCTTTCTCTTTTAAACAGAACATTGTATCGAGGGTTGTCAACCTTCCCTTGGTGAGCTCCACCTATGATATGGTGTCCACAGCTTACATCACCACAAAGGATAACCATCCTTACCTGAAGTCAGTATGTGAGATAGCAGAGAAAGGAGTAAAGACGATTACTGCGGTAGCCATGACAAGTGCTATGCCTATCATCCAGAAACTGGAACCACAAAGTAAGGCAAAGATGGAGCTGTTGATAACTTTTAATTCAGCTGATAGTTTTATATATCCAGATGCACTTAGGGTTTAGCATGGTTATAATGATCTAGAGTGCTCTTTCAAGTAGCTGACTGAACCTGTTGCCTGGCTTGTTGAGTAACTGATTACAGATGGTTGTGATTTAACATAAAAAAATCCAGAGCCAAAGCAGATACCAACTTTTGTAATCCTAAACGGACTGACTCCTCTGGATATGTGAGACGGTTACATAGTCTCTTGCTCAACACCTTCCTCCCCTTTCACCTGGCTTCAAATACTGTTTTGTACTTTCTCTCACTGAGAACAACTTGTGGTTAAATCTGGCAGCTGTGTCATAAAGCTGTTGTAACCAGGAGCCTGATTTCATGAAGTGACAGAAGGCCAGGTGCTTTAGCTTGTTCTAATAGTTGCTTGTAAAACATCAAATGGATTTTCTTTGCCTGCAAGTGAGCTTTTTTTCTGGCAGTGTAAACCTGCCTTGTTCTTGGGCTTTCCTGCCTCAGATCTCACCGAAAAGGGGAGAAAACTACTTTGAGAGCATTGTTTCAGGAGGAATTTTTAATTGGAGTTATTTTATATCAAGGGAAGAAAACCCCCCAAATTAAAACCAACTATTGTAATTTCTTTTATAGTTGTAGTTGCCAACAACTATGCGTGTATAGGTCTAGACAAAATTGAAGAGAGACTGCCTATACTGAATCAACCCACTGACAAGGTAAGTTCTTTCCACGTACATTAGCTAAGCAGAAGAACTATACACCCTTCCTCTTTTCTAGTATCACTGAAAATACAGGGAGACAGATTGCAGTAAACCATGCCTGAAGCATGGCTTGGAAGCAATGAGAAAGTAAAAGGTGTTTCTGTAGAATAGTTTGTTGACTTTCGGGGGCCATTAAGCCTCTTTTTTTATTTTGCTCACTACTTGACACCCCTATTTATAGCTGTTGTTCACTGATGGGTGTCTTTTTGAAATTTGAGTCCTTGTCTCTTTCCTGCTCAATGTGAAGCACATAGTGTCTGAATTACATTCAGTGAAGTGTTTCGAGCTGAAGGCTGTGTGGTAGTCATATTTTGTTTTGTCTTGTACATACGTTTTCAGGGCAGAATTTCCACTAGATAACCAGCACTTGTATAAGCTTTAGCACAAATGTGTAGTTCCCACATGATGTGTCTCTCACTAGAAAATATTTCTAGTGAATCAGCCTGTTTCCTATGGCAGGTTGTCGCCAATGCCAAGGATGTAGTTGTTGGAGCCAGAGAAGCTGTAACAACCACTGTGACTGGTGCCAAGGAAACTGTTGCTCACACCATCACTGAAGTTGTGGGCAAAACTAAAGAAGCAGTGCAAGACAGCGTAGAAATGACCAAGTCGGTTGTCAATGGCAGCATTAATAGTGTCCTGGGAAGTCGTGTGGTGCAAATGGTGAGCAGTGGAGTGGACAGTGCTCTCACTAAATCGGAGACCCTTGTTGACCAGTATCTCCCACTTACGGAAGCAGAACTAGGTAAGTGTTGTGGGTAGAGTGATTAACTTCACTTGTAAGAGAGAAGTAGTGAATATGTATTAATATAAAACAGTGATTTAACAAAGTTAGTGAGTGTGACAGCGTTTTACGAGATTCAGTGGAAGGGTACGCTTGATTATTTACTGCATAAAGGATAGGGTCAGGCAAGCTGTCAGGGTGACCCTCCCATTGAGTCGTGAGGTTCAGAAAAGACCTCCTTGCTTTCTAAACTCATTCTGAGAGAGGAGTCTAGGTGTGGCTGGATCCAGTCCTAGTCCCCGACTTGGTTAACGGTTTATGTCTAAAGGATTATGTATGTGCAGTCAATCCTTTATATCACTTAGCTAAGATTTCAAAGTTTAGCATGCTATTAGTCATGTACTGGGAATCTGTTGCGGCAAGGAATCTGTTGGTAATGGCATCATTTTCGCAGGGAAAGCAGAGCAAAAGTAAGGATTTCTACATGCGGTCATCTATCAGTGTATCCTGGTGCTAAAGAACTACTAAACAAGTCCAGTGTTGGCCATTATTAAGCAAATAAAATAGCCTCAGACCTCTTTTTTTTTTTTTTTTCTTCCATTGGTCAATTTGCTTCCTTTCTACATATCTAGAGAAAGAAGCTGCAAAAGTTGAAGGTTTTGAAGTTGGAGTTCAAAAGCCAAGCTACTACGTTAGACTAGGATCCCTGTCTTCAAAGGTCCGCGCACGTGCCTACCAGCAAGCCTTAAACAAAGTTAGAGATGCTAAACAGAAAAGCCAGGAGACAATCTCTCAGCTCCACCACACTGTTAGTTTGGTAAGTCTCAGCTTTCACTTGAGGTATAAAAAGCAAATATTGGTACATTTTGAGTGCAGAAAACAGCCAAAAGAGGCATAGGAAAACTGGAATTGCTATCTCGAACTAGATGCATTTTCTAAATACAAAGCACTTCTTATTTGGAGCTTTCCACCACCATTCAGGAGAATTGTAAATCGGACTGAGCTGTAAACTAACCAGGAATTTTCATGTAATTTTAAGCACTACAGAAATAAAGTGATGTGCTTAAAATTATATTCCTGTTTTAGAGTGCTGGGTTTGACACAGTCTTCATTCGGTGAAGAAAGTGTCTTGCAGTTTAGAAACACTTCAGTCCCTTAAGTCCTTTTTAAAAATAAAATGTTGGATTCTTCATGGGCTTGCTATTCTTGCTGTGGGTATCTCTGAGCATTCCTGGGTACTTCAGTTGTCTTATCCTAACAACGTACCTTTATGTGCAGGACAGACTGTGCATAAAGAGTCACGGCATTCTATACACTTTCAAATCCTTGTGTAGGATGCTAGTTGGGGCGGGGGAATTAGTTGAGGTAGTGGGATACACTACATAACATTTCAAAACTGCTTCCAGTTTTCCCTTGAAGAGAAGGAAACACAGATTTCCAAAAGTCTTTTATACTGGACTCTTAAAGTATTTTAAAAGGAGGCTACAAAGCCCTGGTTTAGTTGTTTGGACTCTGCTTTACTTCCTTATTTGGCTGTATTTCAGATCGAGTATGCCAGAAAGAACATGAATAGTGCCAATCAGAAACTTCTTGATGCTCAGGAAAAGCTTTATCAGTCCTGGGTAGAATGGAAGAAAAATACAGGCCAAAATGATGGTGATGAACTGCATAGCGCTGAGGTAAATAGATGTAAATGTAAACCAGGATTAAATGGTTTGTGTACTGTCAAGGTAATGGCAAACTAATAGTCCCCAAAGTGTGCAGCATCTTCATAGCAGAGAAACTTATGTGCTAATGTGGAATCTGAATGCTGAAGTTCAGGGCAGCTGACTAGTGACTACTGTGAAAAGTAGGGGACACCCGAACTCTTAAATGAGCCTACGTCCTGCAAATACTATGGGGTTCATTCCCCTTTCAAGAGGATGCTCATCCTGATTAGCATGCAAACCTGTGTCAGGATGTCCATATCTAGATCAGCTAGGACTTAGCTGATACGGCCAGAGCAGAAATAACAATTTCTCACCATACAGCAGTCTTAGGCACAGACTCACTGAGTTTTATATGTAGCTTTAAACTGTAGTTCATTGACTAGAATATCCTTACCTGCTGTGGCTTGTTACACGGAGTTGAAGCAAGAGCTTGCTTATCTGTTGCTGGGTAGAAGCTACCGATGTTTCTGTTCCACAAAGTACTTGAGCATTGAATAAATATCAAGTACTTTGAAGTCTCTGACTCTTCAGACTTAAGACTAAGCTATAGCTTTATTTTACTTACATCCCCTTTAATTTGCTTCTTTATGTATCTTGAGCAACGTAAAGCTGCTACAGTCATAAAAAGATGCTAATGTCCTGTTACGCTCCTTGTTTCCAGCACATTGAGTCAAGAACTCTAGCTATTGCACGGAACCTCACGCAGCAGCTTCAGACCACCTGCCTCACACTGGTCTCAAGCCTACAAGGGCTGCCACAGCATGTGCAGGATCGGGTTTACAGTGTTGGGTCAATGGCAGGTGATGTCTACCAGAGTTTTCGGTCTGCCTCCTCCTTCCAAGAATTGTCAGACAGCTTTCTTACCAGTAGCAAAGGACAGCTGAAGAAAATGAAGGAGTCTCTGGATGATGTGATGGATTATCTTGTTAACAACACGCCGCTCAACTGGCTGGTAGGTCCCTTTTACCCACAACTGCCTGGCATTCAGCATGCTGAGAGCAATGGTGAAGGGGAGAGAAACTCCAGCCAGAAAGACAAACAGCCTGAACGCGCTACTGAGTTAACTGCATAGCATGCATGTACTCTGCTGACTGACCAAACAAGTGACCTTAGCAAGTCTAGCTGTCAAAAAGCCTTGGAGAAAAATCCATAAACATAAGAGTGGGAGACTGATACAGAGAAGAGATGGTCAGGGCTGTATTGTCCTGTATAGTTAAGGCACTCTAAAACTCAAACTGTTTCAAATGCCTAAATATTGGCAGCTTACAGTTGTCAAGATGCCTTGTTTGTCTGTCAAGTTAAGAAACCTCGCCGTGCATATTAATATGTCTAAATGAAACCTGCCATAGCTAAAAGCATTTGATTTGTTGCCTAGCCTGTACCAGAATGATATAAAAGCCTTACGTACTGTGAAACGCCTTTAAAAGCCCTGCAGCTAGGTACGCTTAAATTCCATTTTTGGTGCAGACCACGTGTCTGATTATTACGGATCTGACTGTCTCAAATTCTGCTGCTACACAATTTATGACACAAGTTCTGTGAGTGCAGAATTCCAAAGCTGAAAGGGGGGTTTCTGAACGAGTCAGCTGGAGTTACTTAAATGCTGTGACAGCGCTAACATTAACTATATAAACTTTGATATTGTATAACACAGTAACCTGGCCATAGAATCGCAGGATATCTCAAGTTGGAAGGGAACCCATAAGGATCACACAGTCCAACTCCCTGCTTCTGTCAGGACTGACTAAAATTAAACCGTATGACTAAGCGATGTACAGATGCTCCCCGAACTCTGACAGGCTTGGGGCCATGACCACTTCCCTGGGGACCCTGCTTCAGTGACCTATCAAATCATTATCAATACATTTATTTTTGGATGCAGTATAAAGATTCATGCTGTTTGTACCCAGGGACCTGCTGTTGTGTGGCTTGTTGGTTCTTCTTTTCGTGGCTATCTTTTTGTAATTCATTTTGTATGCTAGTAATAAATGCTTCAGTAGTCTAAGTCTGTCTCCATTTCAGTTGTGTTTAAAACAAATGTAACTTGCTGTTCTGTGACTCCTTCAGACTGAGTCCAGCAGAAAGCAAGCTTGAAATGCAAACAAAGTAGACACGCATTCAAAATGTATTTGTGTGTGCGTATGTATATATAAGTAAGATACTGCTGCAGCATTTCCTTCCTCCCTTTGAGTTCTGGTGCATCTTTCCATTCAGTCTTAGCTGTACCGCTGCTTTTTTGGTGCTTGCTGCTGTGTATAATGATGACCTAAGCTGTGAGCTGACGGGTGTTCTGATACTGAGAGAAAGATGCAGACAAAAATCCCTGTCCTGCCTGTGCAGTAGGTGTTCTGTTTGTGTGAATCTGACGGCTGCCTGCTTTAGCTGCTGGCTTCTTCTAAACAGTATATACTCCTCAGCTACAAACACCAGTTTTAACCTGTTTAACTTTATTTACCCTCTTTTGAGCTTGAGTGCCTAATGTACATTAACACTCCAGTACTTGTGTGGAATTGTTCCTCAGTAAATCCCATGAATGCCTCCCCTGGAAGAAAATTAGAGTCACTAAGAAATAAGCTTTCTTGGTTTAGTGCTGCCCAGGTAAGTTGTACCTGTGTTCTGAATGCACGGCCTGTGCAACTTTGAGTTGCAATTTTTTAGTGTGGCAATGCTGGCCGCCGTTTTCACAGAGGTCATCAAATAGCGCAAAGCGAAAATGGAGTTCAAAGGAAGCCTAGTGACAGGTTGCTAAATCTAACAGTGGTTCCGTGCTTCCACCTGGTACAATGTTGGCCCTACAGCAAACTACATGTAGTCTAGCCTCCTAGTGCGAGAAGGCTTGCTCAGCTGTTAAATCAGGGTTGGTCTAGAAGTGTAAAGAAAATCGTGTTTTAAGCACAATATTAAACTAGATTGTAACAACAGGGGCGTACAGATAAAGATTCTATAACTTCCAGCTTTAAATACTTGCCTTCTGTAAAGGGGGCTGTTTAATACGAGATGGTGAGATAATCTTTTCCAGCTAGGGCCTCAGTTAAGATTTCTGGAATTCTTTCAGCAATTAATTGTGTTCACTTTAAGTATTGAATGGCTCCAGCCAGAGAATATCCTTTTTTTTTTTTTTAATCTCAATTTAATTTGCAATAAAATGTGTAGAGTGCATCCACTGTTGAAGAGGTGCTCACAACAGAATGGGACTGACCAGGTTTGGGAGCAGCTGGCAGTTCAGAGAATGGAATTACTATTCTTACGTGTATTTTAAAATCTGAAGGCTGCGAGCCTTACATTTTGAGGACTAAGAAATAAACAGCACCATCTAGTATTAATGCAAGAGCAATATACCCGTCTGGTCTGTCTTAAGCTGCACCCCTGTTCCATACTCTCAGGTGGCTGCCCGGCTTCACTAAGCGTCAGCAAGCAGGTGAAGTAGAAAGCGAGGAAAAATATTACCCGCCTCCACCTTCAAATCATTTCTCCCTCACCGCACGCTGCTGGGGGGCTTCTGCGTAAAAATTACTGTGGCTTCTGCCACCTGACCTACAACCAGTGGTGGCAACTAGAGGAACGCCTGGTTAGATGCTTGCCCGGTGGTTGGCCTGGTAGCCTGTTACACCAAGATGCTGAGACAGTGACTACTAAAATGCTGGCTGGAGGCAAGAATGACGCAGACACCTTCCAAAAACCATTTTCTGTTTTTTTTGCCACAGTGGACCGAAGCTGAAGTACACGCTAATAACTGCTGAAAACTCTCAAACAGAAGGAGGAAAACCTAAGATATTAACAGACCATAAATATTTTCAGCCATTTTACTTGTTTCTCTATAATTGAAAGTATCCCACAGCTCAGCTACACTGCACAGAAACTTGCTTGCTCACTCTTAGTCCAAAACCACTTTTGAGGATGTAGCTTAGACTAGAAAGCTGTGAAGGCTGTTTGGAACCTTTAAAAAAAGTAAGACCGACCAGGTATGTTGAAAATTATAAGAAAGAGTTGATTCTATTTGCAGCATGGTGGATAAATTAGATGGAAATGGAACAGTGTCAAAGGATGCTATTCACACAAAACCTGGGATGGTAAAGGTTAGAATACAAACAAAGTAATTATCACTGGTAAGGTTATTTAGGGTTTATTTATAATTCAGAAAATTATTGTTTCTCTTTAAGATATCACTGGAAAACCATTCATGCTGGTTGAAGCCTCCCCTTTCCAGGCTCATGTAACAGAGAACTATTTTTCCACCATTGCTAATAATCCTTTGCCTCAAAAGTTTTAAATACAAGCATTCGTAAATAGCTCCATATGGTATAAAAGTTTAGCAAACATCATATTTATAGCAGGATATACATTGGTTGTTAAAGGAGAAGCTGCTGCCTGAGCATTCACACATCAGCCAGGTCTATCGCTGCTTGGAGCAGAGTCCCTTTGCCCCCAGTGACCCCGCTGAGCCACCGGGTGCCACTTTTCGCTCCTCACATGCACTTATTCTTGGGCATGCTCCCCCCTTCTTCAGGCTTGACCGCAGGTTTCCCGCAGCAGAGTCTCAGGGCTCCAGATTTTATAAAAATAAGTAATTTAATTGAAAGGTACAGCAGCAGGGGCAGCCTGGGCTGGGTGCCTCCGAAAAGGGAGGGATCTCGAGCAAAGGACTATGCATGTGCCCCGCATGCTCTTCATACGTCTTTTAGTCCAACAGAGATTTTTGGTCTGGGGTCTTCTGACACCTCATTGGATTCTTTTTCTGTGTCCAGGCAGGCAGGCCAGCTGTTGACTGCTCTTATCTTTTGGTTTGCAGTCTCTGCTGAGGGTTGTAGCCTCCTTATCTCCTGGTTTACGCTTCTTGTGCACCTGCGCTCGCTGGCAGAACATGGGGAACTGAAAAATCCCAGACTTGGGGAAAACACTAACAAAACATCAGCGTGTTATCAACATTTTTCTTACACTCAGAGACTAAACACAGCGCTGTACCAGCTGCTAGGAAAACGACTAAGAAAAGTAACTCTGTTGAGGCCTAAAGGCTTCAGCCAATCTAGCTATCCATGCTAAGTAAAGCAGAAATGATATTTTACAAATAGCACAAATCACTTGATATTATAACTAAGTAATTTATTCTAATTAAATCTTACTTATTTAAGCTAAACAACTAATACCTGTCAACATTGGTCAAATCCAAATTACAAGAGTTGTGTTAGGACTAGCGTTGCAGGGATGTATCAAGTTTCCCTCAAGAAAGGTGGAAAGTTTTTGAAATCTCTCCCATTCCTTAAGATGACTTTTTTGCAATAACCTTTTCCAAACTGCCATTTACAGCTAGTAAAGTAGGTGAAATGATTTGGAAACAACTGATGGATTATTTCTCTTTATTACAAACAAACAAACAAACCCAAACAACCAAAATCTACAAAAAAAACCGACCCAAAAACTTATCCAAGCCATCTAACTAAAAAGAGAAAATGGAACCTAACTTATTTTTTAGGCATAATCTGTTGGTCATTTGCATGATCAGAAAGTCTTACATCCAACAGCTTGCTGGAGGTATTGTGCACAGTATTTTGTTAAATGTATTTCTCGGCATAACAAGATGGAAATACTATTTCTTTTGGATAATACAGCCTCTGATGACTAAAAATAAGTGCTTGTTCTGAAAGTACACAAAATAAGAACCGTCTCTCAAATTGCGAGTGGCTCAGTTCTGAGAATATATTAAGCAAGAAAAAAATGGATTAATATCAAGTTAAGTTGATATTGACAGTAACATAACACTGAATTATGTTTTGCACTCTTCTATGCAAGTATTTTGCAAGCTTTGCACTGTTCTGTGTAAATGATATAACTGCACCTCAGAGAGAAATGGCATGAAGAGTCCTATCTGGCCCTATTCTTTGTTGCAAGAATTGACATACTGCTTTGATTCAACTTTCAACTGTGAAAAGTGACATGGAACTGAAGGTCTTTTACCTAAGCACTGTTGCAGATGTCAGAATATGCTATTCTAATAAAATTTAACATGTTCAAAATTGAGGCAAATCATAGAATCATAGAATTGTCTAGGTTGGTAGGGACCTTTCAGATCACCTAGTCCAAACATCAACCCAACCCTGACAAAGCCCATCACTAATCTAAACCATGTCCCTCAGCACCACATCTACCCGTCTTTTAAATACCTCCAGGGATGGTGCCTCAACCACTTCCCTGGGCAGCCTGTTCGTGAACCCTGTTCTACTCCGATGCTGACAGATACAGTCCAATTTGAAATTCTGCCATGGCTCTGAACATCTTACTAGTAAATTACAGGAGTCAGCTGCTTGTGGTGTGTGCATTAAGGAGATGAAGAAAGCACAAACTTAAAATTCAAGCGATTATCCTGTTGTTAGCAAGAACAAGGATATAAGTAGTAAGAGTGTCTTAAACCTAGGATATAGTGAAAATTATCAGATACAGTTAAAGAATATGGTTATGTGCCCCGCTCAGTGTAAATACAGAATAAACCAACTTGTTGAAACCACCAATTTGGGCACATTTTAAAATGAGTCTGCATATGGACTACTTGGCCTTAGTCTTGTTAAAATACCCCCATTTGTACTGCAGTATGAAATACGGAGTTATGTGCTGATAATGGGAAAACTTGATTTCTCCAAAGCTTCTTAGAGCTTTAGGTAAACTGCCATAACCAGAAAGATAGAAGATAATTCTTGCTGGTCGAAAGATGTGTTTCCCACATTACTAGTACCTTTTGATTTTTAGGAGACAGATTACTGATCTCATTTTGGTTGTTTAGGATCTCAAAGTGGTCTGCATTTCATTGTATTCACACTAGCACCTGATAAGTGGCATGCTGCTTAAATTCTTCTGAAGCTCAGTTTTAATTAATATTTTAATTAATATTTAAAAGTTCCTGGTGCCCTATGGCTACCGACTCCCCAAGGAACTGAGTTACTCATGTTCAGTGCTTCAGTGCTATCTGCAACCTGATAGCTGAAACAGGAATCCCTTTACCCTTTGATATGTTCTCTGTTCTTCTGACACAACTTCATAGCAGGTAAAGCACAGATTAGTCTTGTGTACTATCTTTCATAAAAGTATGTCATAAGCAAGGTGTTTTGCAGCTAGGGAATGGATTAAAACTGCTTCTTCAGTCAGCACTGAGCCCGAGTTACACAAATGCCTAGAAGCCTCTTCAAGTTGCTGCTTCTTTGTACATGCAGAACTCAATCCTGTCAGCGTGCAGCAATCATTCCATGCTAATACTGTGCCTGGCTCCGAGTGTGTCACATCACCAACATTAAAGCTAACCGTGAATCAAAGTATAGATAAAAGTTCTTTTTACTTGGGGCAAAAAACTTTTGGTTATGAGTAAATTGCTTAGTTATATCCCATTTTTCAGAAGTGCCTAAGTAATCTAAGTCCTACTAAGGGGACTTAAAGGTTGGGACTTAAGCTCCTAAGTGTCTTAGCCAACATTTTTAGAAGTGTGTAACATCCATGTATCCACTAATGTCTCTGGCAATTCCTGAAACCGTGTGCTGCTTAAAAGTACAGAATATTATACATGCAGTGGGACTGCAGTTCCAGGCGCTTGCTCCCTCAGGAAAGGTTTGATGTGGTAGGCAGGCAGAGCAGTCCAGAGCAATCTGTATCAAGCTCCTCAGGGCAGGTTCCTTTATAGCCTATAGGCTTTCCTGTGGGAAAGAAGAAAGGCAAAATAAGTTAAAAAACTTCCTTCATTCATTTTCTAGCGGCCAGTTTCACTAAATACGCTCCATTAATTTCAGCTATGTTCCATCTTTACTATAAAATCCTTTTTTCTAAGCAACTGATCTACATCTTGCATAGTATTTGGCCTGTCTTAATGCTACGTGTTTCATGTGTGACTGAGCGTATTTCACTTTGTATTCAGTATTTTGGGTCTGATTTCTAGAGATGCTGAGCATCTTTGTCTCCTGACTTCAGTGAGGAGTACTGCACAGATATATTTAGTTTTACTTTTCAATTGATTGAAATTTCATTCCTATGCAGGTTCCAGATTTCACTATTACAGACCTGTCTTCAGAGTCAGATGATATCCCCGACATTTTGGATTTGGATGAAGATGATCAACAAGACTTTTCACGCACAAATGGCCCTTACACTACAGGGCAAAGAGCTGAGTAAAGAGAAGCATAAAAATGTCTTTTTGATACAATGTACTTTTGCCACGTTTAACTTATATATCTCCTTTTTAAAGATGAACCTGCCTAGCTTAGGGATTTTGGGGATATTTTTTTTTAATCACTACTGTTTCACTTAGCGGCATTGAAAATCTGATTTTTTTTCCACCTAAGGAATGCATGCTACGTTAATTCATTAGCATGGGTGTCAAGCTCCCTTTCTACAAACCAGGTATAGCCTAACCAGTGTATCCAACTGATCTAACCTTTGTTAGTGATTTGTTCTCCTGCTGGCAGACGCCGTGAGAACACTCCAGTGCTTTGCATAAAGGGCTGCCAACAAAAGGAGTTGATGAGGATTTATCCACAAAATTTCCCCTTTCAGTCTACATGAAAACCACTTCCGCATCTACCTCTCTGCTGGTGGAAGGGGTAAGAGACTTTGTCTGTCTCAGTTTCTCTCAGGTTCTCTTTGTTAGGCTCTGTACCTAGAGCTTAGAAGCTTAGAGCTTCCCTTTGGCACAGGTGCTTTATGCACAAAAGGACTCCCTTTCTCTCTACATGCCTTCTGCGTGCAAAAGTTTTGCCCATCCTGATGCTATCAGTTGTGGGGCCTGAGACTAAAAAAAGGGTAAACACTTAAAAAAGGAATTTTTATGGGAATAAGGATGACAGTTAAAAAAGAAAGGGGAAGAGACTGTAAAAAGTAAGAAAAAACGGGAGAGCAAAGAGATACAAACAGGTGTGGGACAATTTCAAAGTAAGACAGAGAATTGAAGGCAGGGATACTTCTGGTGACAGTGATGATCCTTGTTATGTTTAAATAAAATCTCAATCAAATATTTGCTACGGAATGTCGAATCCGCATTTGCTTGCATGCAGTGACTTTCTATAGGAGTTGGGGTGAGCGGCAACTGGACTGGGGGCTGCCTCGGGCCATTTCTTTCCATGGCTCAGGCTGCACTCCTCCCACAGAGCTCTCCTCCGTGTCGCTGGGGTGCCCGCAGCCGGTCTGGAGACACCGCAAGGTGCTACTTTCCGTACTGCCACAGAAGCGTTGCGCGGCGGCCGGCCTCGCTGTGAGGCCAGGCCGGC
>VXBO01011984.1:99208-109286 GCA_013400135.1 Rhinoptilus africanus
ATTTGATTTAACAGATTTTTTTTTTTTTCCTGTGTAGAATCTCTCTTGTGTTGAGGAATAAGGCTAAGCATAAATAATACAAAGTAGTTATACATCTTCCTTCTTGGATTGCTTATGTTACTGAAGGGACAGTAGAAAAACAAATTGATTGAGAGTATGAAATTACTAATATTTTACCTTGGTTTGTTCCCTTCAGTTAGTGAAATTAGAAGCTCATGGAGAAAAGCTGTTCAAACCGAGGGCTCATCAGTCACAGAGGTGCCCCCAAATGAAGTAATGACAGAAGAAGCTCCAATGGATGCTAGACCTGTAATGCAGAAGGCGGCAGATTCTAGATTCGTGTGCTCTATCCCTGCATCTCCCGTACCTGAGTCTGATCCTGTTTTGTCAGAAAGGAAGACCCAATTAAGTTCTACAGTATTTACACCTCAAGAGCAGATGGGGATAAGTCATATCATTGAATCTCCAATTTTGGAAACAGCAGGAATGCAAGAGAGTGAAAGAACCGAAGAACAGGAATTAAAATGTGTGGTAAATATTTCTGTACAGAATGCAAATTCTGTAGAAGACCCAGAACAGAGTTCTCAGTATGTACAGAAGAGCGTGAATACTCCAGACATCTGTTCAGAAAACAATAGTAGAATAAATGTTCTACCTTCAGACTACTTTCCGCGTTCCTTAATGGATAGGATGCTGAACCAGAATGTGTCTCCATTGTTAAGTTCTGCCGGTTGTAAAGCTTCCTACTTGCAGATACTGGATGAGACGTTTCCAGAAGAATTTGGTAACCTAGATACTTCCAAATCTGCAAGCTCAGACTCTGGTTTTGATGTAGTAGACATCACAGATGTAACAGGTGGTTCAAAAGATAACGGCGATATTCAAGAATCAAAGCTAGATCTACAGTCCCTGTTCAACACACATGAAGTGCTGAAAAAGACTGCATCTAGAAGTGAAGAGGAGCTGCATCAAACACATAAGGGAGATGAATCTGTTAGTAGTAGATCATATCAAAGTCTTACACCAGAAAGAAGAGAAAGAGATGAATTGTGCAGTCCTCTAGAATTCTGTTTGGATGAAGAATTTACCAAGATGCCATCACCAGTATCTCTTAATGAAAGAAAATATTCCCTGTCATCTTTGCTGGTATCCTGTCAACATCTGGAGGAAATGGCATCGATGGTACACAATATCCCATTAGGCTTAGTAGCTCAATTGAAAAGTAAGTGTCCATGTACTTTAGTAACAAGGTTTTGTCCATGCTGCCACTCGGTATACTACCGTAAACAGTCTACTCTGAATAGCTGAACGCTGTTGTGGAAGTGTAGGGAGGGGGATTATTTGTATGTTACTCCTTATGAAAGCTGAGACATAAAAGCAAAAGAAACATGCTTCCTTTAGTTGTATCAGCATCTTGCAAGTAGGAGGAAAGGCCCTTATCTGACTTTTTGTGGTAATCTGGAGCTATTTAAAAAAAACAAAAAAGCCTTAAGATGCATTAGCAATAGAGTAATCTGAAGTTAAATTTTGAGAATTCACAAAGTTAATTTGAAATAGTGTGTTTACTCTAAACAAATTTGGCTATTTAGAAATATATTGCAGGTAATTGGAAGTTTTGTGAGGTTAGTCAGGTGTCATAGTCTGTAATACTTCATTAATATTCTTTTCATTATGAAATAACCCTGCATTCTTGTCTGCCTGCTCCCTCACCCCATTTCCAACAGAAGTGTCAGATTTGTTTAACTGGTAGTGCAATGTTTAGGTACATGTGAGGTCAATTTTTGAAATGCATTAGTAAAAATGAGCCAGTAATGGTTATACAGAATACTTCAGCAAACCAGGTGGTATCTAATGGAATACTAGGAATTCTAACACAACAAGGTGGTCTCAAGGAGTAGTGAGATTTATACATTGTGCAGAGGCTTGCTGCAATTTAGCTTTTGCTTAAAATTAAGGCCATACTGATAGCAGGTGATTTTACCTTACTTGGAACAGTAGTAAGGTTCTCAAAATTAGTAGTATTATTTCATAATGTTTTTTTAAATATAAGACAAACACTTTTGGAGCAGTCAATTAATGGAATATTATAGAATGCTAACTAATACACTTTTTCTTCCAGATACAGAGCAGTTGAATGAAGAGCCAGACACAATGGAACCATCATCAGGATAAAATTTGTAACGCAGAAGCATAACTATAGTTGTGCAATTGTGGTTCACTTGAGCAGTGTGTAGCATCTTCTCCAGGCACTACCTAGATGGAGAAGTTGCACTCCTTTTTTTTTTTTTTTTTGCGGAGACATCAGTATTCCAGTCTCCTTGTTTAGGAGTGTCAGTTACCTGCTCTGGTTCTTCCAATTTCTTGTCATCCATAGTAGCATTCTATGTACAGCCCATCATTTATGTACAGAACTATATATTCCTTTTTAAGCATATTTTCAAAAATAGCAGATACTGAGTAGGTGACACAATCCTAGAAAATGGAAAACCAAAGTCTCAATGAGACTGTCTTTCCCCTAATTCCACCCCCTCTCCAAATTTTACTTGGTGGTCTACATTCATTGGATTCTTCTCTCTTATTG
Source organism: Rhinoptilus africanus (assembly GCA_013400135.1). Taxonomy (NCBI): domain Eukaryota; kingdom Metazoa; phylum Chordata; class Aves; order Charadriiformes; family Glareolidae; genus Rhinoptilus; species Rhinoptilus africanus. The sequence continues at coordinate 101,790 of VXBO01011984.1, forward strand.
AGACTTCTGATTGATAATTGCCATCAGTTATACCTGTTGATAGAGGCTGCTGTCTTTTTATAAACTTCTGCTGAAATGCCTGTTTTTTTAGGCATGTTACTGAATAAATATATTAAACTGAAGTTGTAAAAATTCATGACTTATGGTAGTGTTAACGCCGCTTTATTTGCAAGTAGTTGATTAAATTTATGACATTGTGATGTAAGTAACTGATAAGAGAGCTTGTGGTGGGGTGGGAATGTAAATTTGAGGTTCCAGCAGATAAACTTCTTATTGTAAAAGTACTGACCCCATACCTGATGTGTTTGCAGAGTTTGGAAGGATTGCTAAGTAACGTTGATTTTCTGTTCTGGTATATCTTTATCGTCCTTTTTTCCAGAACAGTTGCAAATATGTTTTAAGAAGGATCTCCACCTGTATTTGATATCTTCCTTATAAAGCAGAATTTGAGAAACTTTATGAAAAGAGATTTGTGTTGCTGGTTGTGGAACCTGGAACGTGGCTGCTGATGTGTTAAAAACTGAAAGGGAAGTGCTTCTTAATAGCCCATTTACATGTTGGTCTAATGATGGTCAGATAGCAAGAGAATTGGTAGGTCTGACCTTAGCTATTGGCTGTCCCAAACAGGCCCAGCCATGTTCCTTGCAGACCAGGGCTCTAGAGCTCAGTGCTGGTGACTTCACAAAGGTTCCTCATCTTACCGTGACGGCTTCCACGCCCTGGTCAGAAGAGGCTTGAGAGCAGGGCCTCAGAGCTCTGGTTGGGATGCCACCAGAGGAACATGGGCAGGCTGCCCTAGGGATGGAGCTGTTCAGCTGGGGTGTGTAGTGCAGTCTGTACCAGTGTTACGTGCTCTGTCCCTGATTCTGGAGGTACCTAGAACATCTTCTGATATAATTGACTCCAGGGATTGCTACTGAAGAGTGGTAGAGTTTTTGGGTATTTTTTGTTGTTGTCTTTTGATCTCCTGTAGAGCATCTGCTGGGAAAGAGCTGAACCATAACTGGTTTTCTTAGCAAACGTGTCTCCTGTGTCGTCTGTGCCTTCGCATGTAGTTCCATCCTTGAAGGAGTGCATTTGTCAGCTGTGCTCCTGTGGGTATGTAAAAGAGGCTGGGGGAAAGAGCTTGGGGTGGTGGTTATTTGTCTAGCAGGCTGCACTGCTCTTTAGGGATCCACTGTTACCTCAGTGCTGTAAGCTGCATATGAAAAAATTACAAATAAAAGGATCTTAGAGCACTTTTAAAGCTTTAAAATAGGAAATTTGCCCCCTAACACCAGCCCCCCCACTTCTGTTTCTTAACCACGTGGTTCTAGCTTTTGTCACAGGCATAAAGAAATGGCAGGGAGACTTTCCATTTTTCTTATGTAGATGGATTGCATCTCTAAGAGGAAAGCTCTCCACTTTTTGGTCACAAACTTGGTTTTGAGTGGATGATACTGGCTTTGAGTCTGTGTTTTAATGCAATACAATGTGATACTTCCTTTGTAAACATGCTGATTCTGGAAAGCATACAGGAGTAGCGCTTTACAAATGGAAGAGACAACTGGAAATACAAGGATTCATTAATGGGTTAGTTAGTATGTTTTGTGAATGTATGCGAACTTCTTGAAAGCGGTGATTAGCTGTAGGGCCTTCAGCATAACATCAATTGTCCCATATTTGCAGGTTAAGAATAAAATTATTGTTAGTGGAAAAAAAAATCTTTTTGACTCAATCAGATTACATGCCTTAGTTTGTTTAAAGCTAGTCAGTAATTATGAAGAGAGTTTAAAAGTACAAAATTCCCACCCAGAGTTTATATCAGGTGGGTATACATTGTTGTTACTCTTCATGAGAAACAAGCACATGTACTCCAAAAAGAGAACCAGTAGAAATACTGATACCAAGCAGATTATAAACTGTACTTTTGATTGCTTTTATCAAACTAAAGTACAAGTGCATCTGCTCCCTTCATTTGTCCTTCTGTGTGTATCATTCCTTTTTTAAAATCAGTATTTACTTTTGAGTAATCAAAACACGTTCCAGAGAGAAGTAGCAGTGATTCGATTATTGAGATCTGAAATGAGAAGTATCATCTGTTTCTAACCAAGTAATGTACTGAAATACAGGTCTATAGGTCTACTTTTGAGGCTTGCAGTAATCTTTCAGATGCTAGATGAGCTAGTAAGGTAGCTTAGTCTAAGGATGTAGATAATACCTTGATCGTGGCCTGTCTTAAGAAAAATTAAAGTGCATTTTGGGCTACTACTACATTGACAGCTCTGGATTAAGAAGTGACAGCTAAGAACTTTTGAAGTTTCTTGTGAAGACCTGGCCTCAGATTCCAAGTGATACATATAAAAGTGGAAATAATATACCTGTGCACCTTAGAGATCTTTACTACTTGCAGGCAGGTGCAAAACTGGCTTTTGCATTTTAAGGAGTAGCTCACCTGCCACTTGTTTGTGGCAAACACTTAGGAAATTTTGATTAGGCATATCTTAGGAGGCCATCATAATTACATTGAACTTCAGGATTGAATTCTCTTGTAGAGCAGGGATTTACTGATCAGTGAGGGGGAGCTGGGAGAACAGCAGGGTATTAGCAGCAGTACAGATACAAATTTTTATGTGTTTTTGTGACTTCTTTAAAGTTGGGTATTTGCTGAAGAGGAATAGAGCATTCATAACGCACAGTGTTGTCTAAGATACCTCTCCTGAAATACCGCTCAGAAGTACTTGCCCATTAAGCTTAGGAAATTAATTTTCTCATTAACTTCCTAATGAGAAGATTTCTCCATTTAACTTTATAAGAATAAGGAATTTGGGCTCCTGAAGTTAGCCGCACTGGATTATCATTAGCTGAAGTGGAAATACCTCACTGTCCTCTCCAGAGGAGAATATGCCATAACTTAGTGCAGGACTGCAGAGCAGTCAGTATTTGTCAGTTTAGATTTGCCCATCTTTACCAGCTGAGTCTGGTCCAAATGCTTAACAATTTCATCTGGGGTAACTTGTTACGTGTGGCACCATTTGCAGGTCGCTCTTGCATATGAGAGTACTTTTTGGACCATCCTACCTTGTGATACCTACCTGTGCTCCAGTCTGTGTGAAGCTGTGTCTGATGCAGTGTGTGTGGGTTTACAGCTGAGGAGCACAGAGTGTTTGCAAATCTTCCTGTCCCTATTCTGGGCATTTTAATACTTCTAAACCATATATCACATCTGATGCTGTTTCTCTGTGGCACTAACAGTGGTTTCTAGTATATTTACGCATAGGCAGTTGTCTCAAGAGGTGGATCTAATCCATAGTCACTTATTCATGTACTTTCTGGCAGCTTGACTATCTCTTCCAGCTGCATGCCTTTTATCCAGTCAGGGAAAGCTGCAAGAAGCTCTTTTGTGATTAACGTGAAGTGCCGCAGGAGGCAGGGGCATAATCACTTCACTTGCATTTGTGCCTGGACATCTTCAGTTGCTTAAAGAGCTTATTTACACAGTTGGTTGTTTCGGTTTTTTTGTAAGTAATTGAGCAATGACAAGTACAACTAGAAAGAGTGCTTGTCCCAAGAGGCTTTCGGATTAAAAGACAAAAATCTAGCCAAGAAGCCTAGTTACAGACGTGGAAGGTGGATGTTTTAAATCATAAGAAGACTGGTGGTGTGTATGCTGTAGCTGCTGTAGAAAATAAGTGTATGACAAGAAGTGGAGAACAGGACACAACTGGCACCTGTTGCCATTCAAGGAGATGCCAAGTAAGGTAGCCTGTGGGAAAGAAATGGAAGTGGTAAGATGTGTGCTGCTAATGTGGTCCATCAGAATGTAAGAGCAAACAGTATGTGTATGCAGGAACTGTGCTGCACTGATCACAAAAGGCCCTGAAATAAATGGTGTGAGAAATGCCTGATTCTCGTGTCCTTAGAACAGGTTTACTGTAGCTCTTCTGCTTTCCTCTTACGCAATGCTTGTATCGCATTCCATGCTGTCCTACAGAGTGGAAGTTGCAATTGATGGCAATGGAAAGACCAAATGACCAAATCGAGATTCTTACAACAGTTTTTATCTAAAGTGCTTGATCAGAATTTTGCAGTACATATCATCTTAGAGAAGGGTTCACTCAATATGGGATTCACCAGTGTTGTCTGTACTCCTAAGACACAGGGTTCTCTGATACTCAGTACTCTTATCTTTGAATTTTTGTGCAGTTTTTGTGTTTCATGTCATTGGGGCCAAAATTTTTGTCAGTGGCTATCTACCACTTTAAAAGATCAGATATTTTATTGGTATTTATAGGAGACGGTCGTGGGCATAGGCTTGGGCACTACGTAGAAGCTTCATCTGTCATGTAACAAGTGAATTTTGTTAGTCTGAATAAACTGAATATATATTTGATTATGTAATTTTGCATAGTTAAACAGGACAAGAGGTAAAAGGCACGAACTCAAACATAGGAAGTTCCACTTAAGCATGGGGAGGAACTTCTTTACCTTGAGGGTGGCAGAGCACTGGCTCAGGCTGCCCAGGGAGGTGGTGGAGTCTCCGTCTCTGGAGACATTCAAAACCCGCCTGGACGCGTTCCTGTGTAACCTGCTCTGAGGTGGCCCTGCTCTGGCAGGGGGTTGGACTAGGTGATCTCCAGAGGTCCCTTCCAACCCCGACCATTCTGTGATTATCTATAGTGAAAATACTGGTTCTTTTAACAAGCCATTTGTAACAAACTTTTTTCAACACTAAATACCAGATGCAGCTATATTGTTAAGTATTTTTTTCACCTGGCACTTTGTTATGCCAATTCTGGACACTTGGGTACATCTTTTCACTGATGTAGATGGTGGTACCATGTTACTGAGTGATGTCGTCTCCCATAGCAAGGGAAGCGTTGCATTTTACTCTTGGCAGCTTTTGTTTGGAAAGCAAGCTGGCCACTGGAGTGTGACTTTCCAATTTTTTATTTTAATAAAGTGGGTCTGTTTACATTGGAGCATGTTCTGCTCGTCTGCATCTTGATATCCTGAAGTCTGTTCTGAAGATGTTTGAAAAGGGTTTTTGTTACTGCCTGTTGTAGTTCTTGTGAGGATTTCTCAGGGGTAAAGTGAAATAAAACACTTAGTGGCTGGAGTGACAGCTAGTTTCAGTGGGTGTTACTAAGATTATTTTGCCTCAGAACTGGTTTAAGAACTTGAGTGCCTGTCGGAATGGACTCATCTTCACAGCTTCTGTGTCCAGTTTTGGGCTCCCCAGTTCAAGAGGGACAGAGAACTGCTGGAGAGAGTCCAGCAAAGGGCAACTAAGATGACTGAGGGATTGGAGCATCTCCCTTATGAGGAAAGGCTGAGAGAGCTGGGACTCTTTAGCCTGGAGAAGAGAAGGCTGAGGGGAGACCTTATTAATGTTTACAGGTATCTAAAGGGTGGGCTGAAGGAGGATGCAGACAGGCTCTTTTCAATGGTTCCCAGTAACAGGATGAGGGGTGATGGGCACAAGTTGGAACATAGGAAGTTCTGATTGAATATGAGAAAAAAACTTCCTTACGGTGAGGGTGACAGAGCACTGGAAGAGGCTGCCCAGAGAAGCTGTGGAGTCCCCTTCTCTGGAGACTTTCAAGACCCCCCTGGATGCAGCCCTGAGTAATGTGCTCTGGGCAATCCTGCTTGAGCCAGGGGTTGGACTAGATGATCTCTAGGGGTCCCTTCCAACTCTGAAGATTCTGTGATTCTGTAAATGAAGCACATCACTGTGTAAAGCACTGAAACCTCAGTAACTTGGAGAGTGGAAATACAATAGCCTGGAAATGTCAAAACTATGGAAGTCTCTTGAGATGGGAAGTCCTGCACAGCACTTGAAGGATCGTTTTTCTTTTCAGCAGTTTGTGATGTCATTTTCACAGTGTAGAGTGTTAGTTTTCAAGCAGACCAAACGTTGCAAAACTTCGGAAAAATTGAGCAAGAACTTAGTGCAATTCTTTCCATAGAGTGAAATTCTTTCCACAGAGTTCTGTTTCTTTTTTTAATTTTAATGAAATTCTGGCTTTAAATTTAAACCAACTTTAAAAAACTGAGTGGGATTTCTTTTAGCTGATACTAAAGATGCTTAAGGCGTCGTCGTTTTTGCTATACTGGAAATAGTTTAAGTGGCTGGCAAATGCGTATCTAGAAAGAGCTTTAGTAAAGGCCAGTGTTGGATTCAAGTAAAACAGTTCTTAACCCCAACAGAAAATTTTCTTTATTCCTACAAAAAAACCAAATTGCTTCTAGAAATAAATATGTAAATGTAAAGCCTATGCTGGAGACTCTTTAAATTCTTTAATGTCACTTCTGTCAGTCCTTCTGATAGTGACTGGCAATGTCCTACCTATTACTCTTACACATTACTGCCTATTAAAATTGCCTATTACCAGTGTAATCCATTGCTACTATGCATGACTAAAGTGCAGTAGAATTAACCCTCTCTTGTAGCCGTTACCGTCTTTTAGCTTTGCAAGAACAGAGGTCCTTTGTTTTTTGAGGCAATTTTTTTTGACCCTTCTTTTTCTGTTCCCTTCTCTTTCCATGCAGTATTCGTAGAAAATATGGAGTTTATTTACAAAATACTTTTCAGTTGGGAAAAGGATTGATCTCACTTCCAAAATGCAGGATGAGATCATGGCACCAGCTCATGAAATGTCATTACTGCATTAGGTCTTTACTGTACCAGTGTAAGTTGACCTATCTCCACTGGCTATGTGTTAAATGATTGTAGGGGTGAGCAGGGAATCAAAAGCAAAGTTTAGGGGTATTTTCTAGGTTCCTGTGATGTTGAACACAGCAAATGTTTAAAGTATACTTCACATTAAGTAGTCAAAGTAGATACTTTAAACACAGGGCAGGGGGAGAAGGCTCTTCATGTCCTTAACTCTCATTGGCCCTATGCAGAGTGGGTCTCATCCTTTTATGAAACATCTTCCCTCAGCTTGAAGACTGTAAAAGGAGTAGTTGATTCTTCATGGTGTTAGGAAAGATACAGTATTATTCTTCTGGCCTTAGCTTGAAGAATGAAAAAATAGGGCAGAGATGGGCCAGTAAAAGGTAGCTGCAAATACCATTTAAACCAATGGATGCAGACACTAAGCTCTACTTAAAAACAGAGCTGGAGTGCTTAGAGTCCTTGTCTTCAGCACACAAATTTATTTGAAAAAGTCATCAAACCAGTGAAAGCACGTAAAACTTCCCAGTCCTACTTAACTCCTGTTTTTGTATCAATACAGTAAAAAGCAGTGTAAAAGGATTCAACGTGTAGTACAGAAAATTTACTTTGGGGGATGGGGCATGGATAGTGTCTGTATTTTTGTCAGGTGGTGGTGTGTCGAGGGTTGTTTTGTATTATTTCTTAACCCACTTCTGTGGATGGCATACATGTCCTGTCACTGGGCTCCGTTGGGAGCCTAACTCCCTCTTCTTTATGGCCAGCCTTACCAGCTATTTATACATATTGACAGGGTCTCTGAGCCTTCTCTCCTGTGAGCTTTCTCAATCTCTCTT
>VXBO01011985.1:4097-65584 GCA_013400135.1 Rhinoptilus africanus
TTATAATCCCCTGTGCTCTGCTTGTCTCTTGTTTTCATACCATTGTGGTGTTTGAACACATGCATCGCAGCCCTAAAGCTGAAGAGGCTGGGTTGGGAATCACCTGCCAAGAAATGCAGGAAAGCCGGGTTAAGACTTGTAGCCCCAAGACATTAGAATAGTACTGTAGGAAAGTGTTTTCTTATTTCTCAGGTTTTTCAACAGCTGTTCCGGTAATGTTATGAGTACGAAAATGGCTTTCGAACCTGTGGAAAGACCAACTTTCTTTGAAATATTTAAGGCACGTTGCAGTGAATCAGGTACATTTTCTCTAGGGTAAATAATTTTTAAGGTTTCTTTACGGACATTGATGTTTTATACACATGTGTGTTCCATAGAAAAGCATTATGCAACTTGTTAGCTGCTTTTCTTGACCCAAATCTGTATTTGGTAATATCTGTTTTTTTTATATCTGTTTCTTTATATTTGTATTTGTAGCTTTTTTCCATAAATGTGTGCTCTGTTACTTTTTTTGCACTTGTTTTTTAGCTGTGGCCTCCTTATGTACCCACTTGCAGACCAGGTTTAGTCTTTTGCCAAGTGCACCTGTAGCAGTGTGACTTACTAATGTTAAAAGGATCCTGTTTAACTTGCCAGTCTGAGTAAGATAAGAGATAAACTAAAAGCCAAAAGTGTACTTTTCATTTTAAAGAAACTGGATATTTATTAGTTTTGTAAATGTTCTGAGAATTGGGGCAGTCATTCTTTTATATTTTGTGGGTATCAGAGTTCAAAGCTATCTAGAAACAAAATAAAGAGAAGTATAACAGTGGAAGGAGCAATGCGATTTGCTGCTAGTGTTTAAATGCCTCGTGTATTTTCACATCCTGCATGGAGAATTCTTTTTTCCTTTCTTTTTTCTTTTTCATGTAATTTTCTATATGTTTTCCTTTATAGACTTAGGGCCTATCAGTGTCAACTGGTTTGAAGAACTTAGTGCAGAAGCACCCCCATACGAGCCTAAATTGTTAGAACTTGATGGTCCCTTTGGCTGGCTTGATCAAACATCTTTTAAAACTCCAAGGGCAAAACCCTCTACGTACAGTCAGTTGGCATCAACTCCACTAATTTTTAAAGAACAAAATATGATACTGCCACCTTATTCTTCTCCTGGAAAAGAACTGGATCCGGAAAAAATAGGAGAAAGTGAGTAATTTCAATTTATTTTTTAAAAGTGGTACTTAAAGGCCGCTTGTGCCTTGCAGAAGCAAAGGACTTTTTTTTTTACCTTTTGTTGTTGTAACTGTTGATGATTATTAATGTAATAGATAACACTACTGCAGAAATTGTATGACTAAAAAGCTCATCTTAATAGGCTTCTGAAAACCATCTGTTAAAAAGCAGAATTAATCTTAATAATGAATTCAGCCTTGGAATAAACTGGTAATGTATATGCAGAGTTCCCCGTAGAAAAGATATTGTTATGGTTCTAATAATATAAGTACTGGTAATATAAGGAGATACAAGCTTATTAGCGTAACCTCTTGACTCAGCATCAGAGTGATTTTTCTTTTGCAGTCTGATCTTTTTTTCTATGCAAAATCTCTGAAAATCAGGAGAAAGAATGATGCTTATCATGCTGAAGTATGAGGCGATCTGTAGAGCACTCCTTAACCTTTCTTAGAATGTTTTAGAAACGCTAAGATCTTTGAGTTAATAAAACTGTAAGTCATGGAAAGAAGTTACACTTTTCCATTTGGAAACAAGGAACTCTGCGGTTCTCATTACGTTATTTCCAAATCCCAAGTACATCATGAAAGTACATGTCACTGCTCCTTTTTGATGTACCTGCCTCCATGGTGGAGGTGGCACCATGATGCCTATCCTCCTTGGACAGAGAAGAATCTTTTCTATGGAGAATGTGTGCAAGGTTGTCTATAAGAATCTTTTCTATGGAAGAACATCTGACCCCATTCCTGCAATATCTGATATGTATGTCTGCTGTACTAATGCGTCTGTGTCCTCCTAACCATAAGATAAACTTTTCTAAACAGGTTACAGACAAACACAAGACTCCCTTTATTACCAGAATCATTACTGGATCCTAAAGCAAAGTATTTAAAGGTGTAGAACTATGCTACTGTTCAAATATACTTTATAACATTGCTTCCATAGAATATTGTTACTCTGTCTGTTTTCCTTAAGTTTACTGCTGAACTTCTGCTCAACTTATTCTCAGCTGAGAAGGTTTCTTCTAAATGTAGCTATTTGGACTTTTACAGTGTTAAGTCCCTAGTGAATTCTTGGTAGTGTTTCATAAATTGCAAGCAAAGGAACCTTATGATTCTTCTGTTTCAAAATGGTTACTTTTGGTCTGTATTTGTGCATGTGGATGTTTGTATACACTCCCTAAGGAAGGGAAGATGACTATTACCAAGATGACTAGCCTGAGATCTTCTGGTTTTCTTGGTTAGAGCCAACTGGTTGTACTAGGTTGTAGGTGTAACTACTTAGTTGTACCAACCTAGGTTTTCTTCTTTTGAAAACAAGAGCATGGGTGGAAGCTGATGGATTTCACCTTGGTATGGTACTGAGGTGCAGTCGTGCTGTGCATATGGACTCAGAAGCAGAGAGAAATGCAGAAACCTAGGTGTAATTTCTGATACGGAAGTTTTTTGGAAATTTCTGAGTAGGAATTCTCTTTCAGTAGTTGTTCATGTGAGGGGCTCACTCTTCAGAGGATTCTGCTGCTTTGGTGGGCACACTTCTCTGCATATTTTTTTCTATGCATATGTTGCATATCTAATAGGCATATATTTTTCTATGCGTATTTTATATGCATAGCATAGAAATAGCTACTGCTACCAGTGACAGTGCCTCCACTAACAGTTCCAGAAATAATTTTTGCTTTATGCTGCTTGTTCAAATTAAGAAGTGTATGTCTTAAGTAAATTTGAGGGAAAGCTGGTACAAATGCATGTTTGCATGTATTAAGTTTCTCTTAAGAATAACTACTGCAGTGACAAGACAGGCATAATACACTATACTAAAACCAAAATGGAATATGTGACTTGAATAATATCAAGGCAATATACTGAAAAACATATATATCAAATGAATAAAGTGACATAATGAGCACTTTTGGCTGTGCATTTGAAATGTGCTCAGCATTGTTTGGATATAGAACTTGAACATGTTCAAAATAACAAGGGGAAAAGGTAGAGTTTTGTTAGGCTTTTTTTCAACTAAAAATCAGATGTTGCTTTTTTTTTTTTTTTAAAGCTTATCTTTAAACTTCAGAATCAAAACTGTTATTTGTAGCTCTGCAAGGTTGTGTTGATTATTATCTTCTGTGTTGTAGGCAGAGAGAATTTGATAAGCCCAAGTATCACAAGAAGAAAAATAGAACAAGAAAATGAAATGCTTCCTTCTCCTCCTGGTACCTGCCGCAACTGCCTTGCTGCTAGGTATGCTAAATATGTCAACACAAATAGAAAATACACTGGATTTTAAGCAAAAAGGAATATTTAAACTACCATATTTGATAGAGTTCTTTGGAGCAGTCAGTAATCTTGTGTGTCTTGTATGCTTACAATACTAGTAGGATGCTAAGTAAATTGAAAATAAAATGCTAGCTAATTTTTAAGACTTCCTTGCTTTTAGGAGTTCTTTCTTTCTATTTTTCTACTCCACAGCTGGCATATGGCATTTGTTGACATTATTTCAGCTTCCCAAATCTTCAACATCCAGTGCAAGAAAGAGTAGCATGTATCATGGATTCTCAAGTAGTAAAGCTGTTTATTTTACTGAGCTTTTTTAGTAATAGCCTTGATTTCTACATTTAAATGTATATATTACAAATCAGTCTGCTAAAAGTATTCATGTTGATCATAAGAACAGCTAAACTGATTAGTTAATTAAAAGCAACTAATTAAGCCAGTTTCTGTAGTTTCATACAGCATGTTAATAAATGCATGGTTATATTGAAGTCTAGTATACTATTTGTCAGACAAATCATTGTTGAAAACTAACATTTCACAAAAGAAGCATTTTACAGTTTGAAATAAACTTATGGTAAGGTTTAAAATGCTGAATGATGGTTAGGAGAAATCTGCGTTTTATTTAGTTAAGGAAATAACCATGGTTTCAAAGAAAGAAAATAATGGACATGGTAATACATGTAATGTCTGAAATATCTACTGGTTTTCAGAAATTGATAAGTGAAATTAATATTTTTTTAATTTGGTTTTATTTTGCAGCCCAGCTATTTTAAGGAATACTTACAGAACACCTCAGAGAAATAATATGCCTGGTTTGTATTTTCACTTTTTTGGTTTTACAAAATACCTGGTATCTGTAGATATAAATCATGTCTGAGGTATTGTTTAATGTCCTTATTACATAATGTTTTTTAGGACCATATGGAACCTTGTTTTGCACACCAAAACTTTTGGAGGTAAAGATTTTATTCCTGCATTTTGTTTTCTTTTTTCCCATTTAGAATTCTTCATAGAAATAATAATTGTTAAATATATTTTTAGATCAGAACTCCAAAACATATTTCTGAAAGTCTGGGAGCAGAAGTGGATCCAGATATGTCCTGGTCAAGTTCTTTAGCCACACCTCCTACACTTGGTGCAACAGTGATAATAGGTATTTATAAAAATAAACAGTTGCTAAGGTTTAAAATCTTCTGGTTTTGATACTGGAAGTTCACTTAGTGTGAACTGATTTTTTTATTTTTTTTTTTAATTAGAAAGGACAAAACTCTCACAGTGATGCTTAGTGGTTGACATTAAATAATGCAGCCCTAAAAGTAAGAAATGAAATTAAATGTGTCATTGCTTTTCAAAAGTTTTCTTCCTTTATATAAGGGATATGGGAATGTAAATTTAGAAATAACATAGCAAAGCGAAGAAAGAGGATTAGATAATGATTCCTTATATTTGCACTATCACGAAACTAGATACTATTAGGTTAAGTCATGTGAGTGTGTTTATGTAGACTCAGGAGGTAGCCTGTTGAGTAAACTTCCCAGCAACAGTGCTGGTTTCAGCATTTTCAACCCCCCTCGGTGTGCCTACCATCACAGTGATGCAGTGAGACAGACTGGCATGCAGAGCCAATTAAAGACCATATTTCCACGGTTATTTCATTAGGGCAATTCCTGGACCTCATTTACTGCACAGCTGCACAAACAGCTGTGCTAGTATAACTGAGGATGAGAATGAGTGGGTAATGACTGTTTAAGTGGCACTAACAGTGATGCTAAACAACAAGCCTCGACCTCAGGTGTTGCTGTAAGTGGGATTTCTTTAGCATATGATAAGCAAAATGAAATTTGACTTTATGATTTGTTAATGAAAAGTCTTGAGAAAATGGGAGAACCTGGATGTCTGCTTATCTCCTGACATTGCTCTTTTTTAATGTGCTTAAACATCACTATATATAAATATACTATGTATAAAGCATATAGAGCATGCTAGCATATAAAGCATATTAAGAACAAGTACAAGAATTGGGAATCTCCTCACGCAAGAACTGGTCATAGCACCAAGCCTGTCAGAGTTCAAGGAGCGTTTGGACAATGCTCCTAGTCATATAGTTTAGTTTTCGGTAGTCCTATGAGGACCAGGGAGTTGTGCTTGTGGGTCCCTTCCAACTTGACATATTCTGTGATTCCTCTGTTGGCAGGGAAGGGGTGGTACTATTCACAAGGCTACTGAGTCATGCTGTTTTGGATATTAATTGGGTCAGAATGATATGACCTGAAAAGAAAGGCTGGGAAAAGTACCCATAGCTTCTTCTGGGAGATGGGTTGTGGTTTGAACTCTCCTCATTCTCCTACTTCCTGGACGAGCCTAGTATTTTATAGTAGTGATGCCCACTCTCTGCCATCTGGCACCTGTAAAAGGAAGGAGTGAGTCATTTGGCTGCTACATGGAACCTAGATGCCATGTCTATGAAATGTGTTAATTCGATATGCTGCTCTTCAGGCATCTTAAAAAAAAGGTTCACTTTCTGTCTTCGTTTCAGTGGCCAGCCTGGCCCAAACCATGACATTTTGTAATATAGGTGAAACAATATTATTACTGGGATGTGGGAGAAAATGGGGGAAAAAACCCAAGTTCCTGACAGAGGCTTGAAAATCTCATCCAGATAATTTTACGGAAAAAATTATAGAGCAGTGCTATGAATAACTGCTGGAAAGGGGACTGTCAGTGGTGGTGGGCTCAGGGTGGTAACTGGTCTACCTGCATAATAGCAGCAGCTGCAACATATGCTTTACTGTGGTTTGTGCTGTTAGGAAGCTGCTTTTGTACACTGTCCCTCAGCCTCACCTGTAGGACATTTTAGTTACAACTTTTGGTTAGTTTTCAGTAGTCTTTTTGTTTACAGATTTCAGTTGCGTTTAAAATAATCCAAAGAAAACCTTCCCAAAACACAACCATTTTTGAACATACTCAGCAAATTGCTTAGAAGCAAATTAATTGACTTGTCTGTCTTTCTTCTAAAGCTAGAGAGAATGATTCTATTTCTGGAGCAAAGCAACAGGAAGAAAGAGCTGAGATAGTAAGTAGTTTTAAGAGCTATGCTGTTCTTCAATTTCAGTTAAGCTATTTAGTTACATGTTTACATTCCTTGAGTCAAGAATAAAAAATTCCATCATTTTCATTCTAGGCTGTCTTATCTGGCTATTTTTAAAAGTTACTGTTCACAAAACTAAACTTTCAAAACCTGGCTGTAGACTGTATTTTCACAAATAATCCTCTTTGAGGAGTATTTTTGCCATGTTTTTTAAAAAAAACAAAAAGCACTTGGACTCAGCAGCAGTGGGAGTCATTCAAAGAGAAATCAAACTTAAGAATTGCAATATACTACTCATCTGAGGGTTGGTTGGTTTATTTTTCTTCCTCTTCTGTCAAAGTTTTGAGAGTTATTGTTTGTGTTATACTGTCCAATAACTTGTGGTGCTCAGTCACTATACCAAGAGTTGAAATTGAGTACTCGTTTCAGTCCTTTGATATTAGGAGAGGGAGAGTTCCTGCAAAACTGTCATTTTACTCTGTGTGTATGGAAGCTGAATGATTATTCAGACTGAAAACTTGAGAATGGTGCTAATAAGATTCAGTTGCAAGTTTACCTTTGATTCTTAACTGCCTGAAACTTCGTAGTTAACAAACCGTTACAAGTTAAAATAAGCAAAACACTTTTCTCCTTCCTCTTATCTCCTTGGTTCCCTTTTGAGAGGTTTGCTTACAGTGAACTGCTGAACCCATTTGCTGCCCTTAAATTGCTTCTAGAATGGATCCTGCTTTGCGTTGAAAATGGGGATTATCTGCTTATTTATTTTCAAGTGTACGTGTGAAAATGTTACCTTTCATTTTAAGAGATGCAGAATTATTCAGATACTGCTTCAGAAACTCTATGTTTAGAGTGAGTTACTTTGCTGTTAAAGTGAGTCTTATTGATGTGTAAGGTACATAACAGCTTATGTCTTTGGTTTACAGGTTTTGCACAACTTTTGTTCCAACCATGATGAACGTCCTGGGATGAGCGATACAAGTACGCTGTCCATACCAGAGGCAGTAAAGCTAAAAGCTGAAGATGACATCAAAGATTTTGGTATGCATTGATACTTTACTACTGAGTATACTCTGAAGCAAGACTGAGGGTAAAGTTACATTGTATGTCTTGAGCTGATCCTATGTCTTATTTCCTCTGCCAACTGTATACTCCCACTTCCTGAATTGATTCAACTGGGCATAAAAAAGGGAAATCAGTTTCTGTTGAGTCAGTGAATTAAATCAGGTTACCATGCCACTGGATGACGACCAGATTAGTATTGGCTTTAGTGAAGGCATGAGATTGGATGGGAGAGCTGAGAGAGAAAATGGTACGGGCTCAAGGGGGAGCAAGACTACTACTTCTGGCCGTTGAAAAGATTTATGTAAACTCATCATTCTGTGGTGAGCTTGTTCTTTAATCTTGCTATATCCTTTCTTCGTTTACTTCACCTATTACTATTCTTCATTTTTCTAATATTTGTGCCAATCATGTGGAACTTCTTAAAAACTTCCTAATCAATTAAAAAATTGAGAATCTTTTCTTATTTAGTCTAGATACTATACTATTCTATACTAAAGCTAAAGATAGTTTAATAAATTAATCCTTAAATAACAGCCTCCTTAGCTGACAGCTATAGGCAACTTCTTAATCTGTCTAGATACTGTATTATTCTATACCAAAGCTAAAGATAGTATAATAAATTAATCCGTAAATAACAGCTTGCTTAGATGACAGTTACAGACAAAAATGGGCAACTTCTTAACGTGTTTGTCTACCATCTGGAAAAAAATCTAGATATTTATCTTCTAAAACTTACTACTCATTCTGTTGTCCATAGGAAAAAAGGAATTCTTTTGAGACAGCTAGGTTTTCTCTTGGAAACCTGCTCAACCACCGCAGTCCTCAGGAGGCCAGGGCATCTACATGTATGTCCTTTGCCTCCTGTTTCCTCCAACAGCTGCTGTTGGAGAGTATCCTACATTAAAGACATGTAGATTTATCTTTCCAAACTCACTCCTGAGTGAAGGTAATTGCCATAAAATTGAAAGCTGTATTTACCTATAAAAACACAATGCTATTCCTAAGTTATTTCCTAAAACTTAATTTTTTACTTTTTTTCTTCTCCCTATCTTCTCTAAAATGTTTAGAGTCGGAGATGTTAGATGGCTTATTTGGTGAGATGAATAGCTTTGAGGATACATTCTGCATGCCTGCCAAGTCCAGCGGAACTCTGCTGACGCCACATGCTCTGGATGCAATAGATAATTGTGAAATAAACAGAGATAAAGCACAAGAAAAGGGGGATGTTCCTTCTGAGCAGCCTCTTACAGTGAAGAATGGCATTTCACAGAAAGTGAAAACAACTAGCTGGACTGAAAAAAGTCACTCTGTTGAAATGAAGGACTCTTTACTCCAAAACACAGATGAAAATACAGGGGATGGTATAGATGGTCTTTTAATAGGATATGAAAAGGAATTGGAGTCACTTAGGGTCGCAGGAGATGCGCAAGACTATGGAACACACAAGTCATCTGAGAATGAGAAGCCTGTGAAAGCAGACATGCAGTCTTCGAGCCAGTGGTCTCAACTGAACTTATCTGATCTTGACGTAACTCACTTGGAAATGTCTTTATGTAGCTCTCCGCCATCTGACTTATGTAGAGAGAAAAATTTAGAAGAGAAGCCAGTACTAATGGCCCAGGATGATGCTGTGGAAACACCTTTACTGAATGCTTCAGGCTTGATAAAGGCACAAAAGCTGTTGAGTGTCAGTTTGTCAGAAAAGTGCTATGAAGTGAAAAATTCCGAAAACAACCCAACATCAGAAATAACTCCAGTACAATCTGTGTCTCTGAGTGTTCGAGATCCAAAGTTAGTAAAAGGATGTGCAGCTGAGAAGGTTTCCAAAATGAACTTCCAAAATGGCAATTCTTTTTTAATTGAAAGTACAAATGTCACAGAGTATTCTGTAGTCTACAATGGCTGCTTTTCCAAGCATTTAAAAACAACTTCTAAATCTGTTGTAACTGATGTTCTGTCTCACCCACTTGTATGTAGTGCTACATCTCCAGATAGTTGCAATGGCCTACATTTAACAAATAGTGAAAATACTCTTACAAAGTCTGGCTTTAAAAGCCTAAATATGTTATCCAGCTTGAGAAAGAGATCCAAGAGATTTATTTATACAATAAATAATACTGTACTCTATCAAGAAGAAAAAATACAGAAAGAAGTAACCTCTGAATCGCCTATTCAGCCTGTATTACCACGTTCGGAATCTGATTGGTGTGAGTTTAAAGGTTGTCATGTGGCCAGTGTTGATGAGCAAGGTATATTATTAAGCTTTTATCATAAATGTTTCAGGTACAATGTTGTGTTTGTGATAAATTAGCTCTGCAACTGAGTAGTCTGGGAATCAAGATATGGCATTAGTCTGTTACAGTAATAGTGACAGAATAGCATTGTGTTCAGGTAGCCTGGTGCTAGCTTACTGATTTAGTCTCAGATTAGTTTCTGGAATAGAAACTTCCACCTTGAACCGTTATTCTAATTGACAAGCTTAATTATCTTTGTCAATGCTGTTTAGACGTCCATAGTGTCAAGGGCCATCCCTTGACGACTCATCCCATCTGAGTTGATAACTTCTAAGAAATCATAAAGAATGGTAAAGTTATATTGTTACTTTTCTAAAATTAGAGGGTTTAACACTGTACATCTGTTTCTTCCAGAAGCACAAAATATTTCAAAAAACAAACTGCATAGTCAAAGCAAGCACATACTTATATTTTTAAAAGCTGTTCTTTCTGAAAGAATTACTTAGTATTAGGAATTGAAGCACTTCTCTTTAAAGTATTAACTGCAGGCTACTCACTTGTTTCTGGCTATTTGAACATGATTGGATTTAACAGATCTCCAATCTTGTCAAGGCATCCACATTTGAAAACAAAAGTGTTATTTATGGTACCAGTGTTAAGCATGTGTAGAAGTGATCTTATGAATTTGCATTTGTTTGAATAAATAAGAACTACTTTATTAACATGTTTTATTCTGTAATGTCTTCTCTTGTAGACTGCTTGCTTCTTGCTGAGAGAAAGCATTTGCAATCAAATTTTAAAGAAAATAATTTCAGCACTTGTGCTTACCAAATGGATATAATGGATAACTCATCTGATAATTACTTCAACAATAGGCTGAAGCAACAAGACTTGAGAGTCCTGGGGGAAAATGCAAGAGAGGATCAACCCACTACATCATTAAAATGCTTAGAAGTATGTAATATAGAGAAAGAAGGCACAGCAGATTCCTTAAACAGTGAAATAATTTCAAATATAAAACGTAAAGTTCTAACTTCAGCATGCCTAATGGCAAGAAAGCGTTCCAGATTACTCCCTAAAGGCAAGGAAGACAAGTGTATGAGTGCTAATGTGAACGATGGAGCTACTGTACCTCAGAGCCTGAAAGAACAACTTGTGTGGTCTTCTCCTAGGGGCAATTATATGCACCATGACACTACATCTGTGATAAACAGCAGTTTCAATAATACTTTAAGTCCGATCAACTTTGGCATAAATGGAGTCAGCAATGATTGTTGCAATAAAATATCAACTGATAAAAGGCTTGCTACGGACCAGTGGTCAATAGTTGACTGTAAAGAAGTACTTGAACCCTTGGGAATAAACTGTTCAGAAAACGATAGTACTGGACTAAAACAAGGGGACAAAACAGATGCAGATGCCTTTTCAGAAGGTGTAGCTGACAATCAGGAGCCAAAGTCAGTAGAAAACAATGAAAGCACTCAAGCAGCTGCTTGCGATAATGTGGCTGTAAAGATTGCTAAAGAATTCTTAGGTTGTATAGATGATAATTCTTTAAATGAAGTAATTTCTGAAGAAGATAAACAAGTAACACCTATGTACTCCAGCACAAAGTCAAAGGAGAACCTAAACCACAAGGGGAAATCATCAGGAAATTTTAATGCATGCCGTTTGAATCTGGGCTTTGGTGGGTTTCAGACTGCTTCCAATAAGCGGATTAAATTCTCTGAAGTTAGTGTAGCAAAAGGCAGAATGCTGTTCAAAGATATTGAAAATGAATACTTTGAAGCTTCTTCTGTGCAAAAAGTCAGAAACTTTTTAAATCAAGCTAAAAAGGAGAATACGTTTTTCTCGGATTCAGAAAGCAGGTTGGGCAGTGATTTATCTGATCCTTTAGATTCACAGACAAGTTTTCTTGAGCCCAGGCAGACACAGTTTATTCCACATAAAGTTGGCCTGCGTAAAAGCTTTCCTAGAAGTCAACAATCCTTGCAAGAAACAAACCAAACTTTGACAGCAAGCCAAGAAGCTGAAATTGCTGAACTTTCTAGTATCCTGGAAGAAACAGGTAGTCAATTTGAATTTACACAGTTCAGAAAGCAAAATAACATGACACAAAGTCATGTTGTTGAACAGTTTGGAACTGTAGAAACACCTGGAACAACAAGCATGGAAAGTATTTCTGAAACAGGGCAAGATGCTGATCTTTGTAGCACTTTTAAATCTGAAGATAAAGTGAAAAATGACGAGTATTGTACTAAGCAGGAAGACATAAATGAACGCTCTGAAGTGGCTGAATGTGAAAAAGAAAACACAGTGGTTTTCCACAAAAATGACAAAAAGGTTACTTTTGCTAACTTAGGGAAAAATGAAAGTAGAGGATCTGATGTGAGCTTTCCAGTAGCTAAACAGGACAGCTTTTCTAATTTTGTAGGCTTTACTTCAGCTGGAGGTAAAAAAATAAATGTTTCTAAGGAGGCTTTGACCAGATCTGCAGAGCTCTTCAGGGACTTGGATGATGATAACTATTTGTTTAAATCTTCTAAAACTAGTAATAGATGTCACAACTCAAATGGGCATATGTCTTCCAACTGTAATTTTGTCAGATGTCAGACAAAAGAAAACAAAGGAAAAACGGTTTGTACTTCAGATTTCAAAACCACAGGTGCTATTTCCCACACAGGTTCTGTTTCCCACCACGCACAGAAAAAAAACGAGGAAAATATTAGTACACCATTCAAAGATGACACAGGAAATCAAACAAAAAGATCAATAAATGATAATGAAAATGTTAATTTCAGTAGTACTAACGCTATCAGCAGCAGCCTAGCATCCATTAAAAAACATAGCCAGAATCATAAAACTTCCAAACAGGTTTTGAATCAAGGAGATCGGCAAGCTGAAGGTGGTTTGCAAGAAGACTCGTTAGATATAACATATCCAGGAAGTGCTATTACAACTGCAGAAGGACATAGTTTAAGCATATCATCTGAAATGGAAAAGCTGTCTCCTGATCAGAAAGGAGAAGATAGAAAGGAAAATGAACGCTTGTCGCAAAAATTTCAAACTCCAGCTGGTGGTGATATCGCCATTTCTGGTGCAGCTTTGTATCATTCTCTGCACTTGTTCAATGTACAATGTGGAGAAGGAGATGTGGATGTTTTGGAGAAGTCTGATAAACAAAAGACGAATCATAAAAATATGAAAGGAGAAGACCCCACCCATGATAAGAACCTGCCAGAGAATGAAAGCAGAATAGAAATAGGTTCTTACCATCATTATCAAATACATTTCGAGCAAGAGGTGGATGTTGAAAAAAATGAAGTGAAAGGGAATTACCCAACTGGCTTTCATACTGCTAGTGGCAAGAAAATAACAGTTCCTGATGGATTTTTGGCTAAAGCTAAACAGTTTTTTGCAGAAAATATTGATGTAGGAAAGGAGCATAGTGGCAATTTTGAGAACCCCTTAAAGAAAACGAAATGCGGTAAAAAGTGTGTCAAAGACTGTGATTTATGTAGTGAAAGCATTGCTCAATGTGATCCAGAAAAACTTAATAAAAAGCTTGCTCCTATAAAACCTGGAGGTCAATTTGAGCAGACAGTAGAGAGCAGTCCCATTAAACACGCTGTGACTCTTGATACTGTTAAAGTAGATGCATTTGTTAATCTAGGTGAAGGTTATGAAAGAAGTTTGGTAACTTCATATGCACATAAAAAAGCTGATGTCAGACCTGGAAATTCAGAATTGGAATCCCTTCCTGGACAGGAGAGTGGTGCTTTAAGTAGTACTCGTTTCTCTGAAGAAGGAAAACTGTTTGCAGAGAGAGAGAGGGAATACTCATCAAAAAAGAGAGATGATTCAGAAAACATACCTGATTTTCCTGTGTGTTCTGCTGCATCTCCGTGCTTAATGAAGGTACCAAATGACCATGAAGATCGTTCTGCGCCTGGAGATATAAAAAATACTTTATGTGTTGAGGATAGTAACAAGAAATCTAATCAGTCCCTCCTCTTAACTTCAAAAAGTAGCTCCTCTCATTTGAACTGTGACAGTAAGGAATTTGACTTAAAACGTTTAAATGAACCTTGTGCTGATACAAACTGCTTCGCAGACACCATAGTTAATGCTTGCCAAAACCAGCCACGAGTCAGTCCTCTTGAAGATGAAACTATTTTAACAAGCTTAAAAGAAGCATCACTTAATGTTGAAAATCAAAAGGATGATCTGAAACAAAATGTGTTTAGTACAGCAAGAGGTAAAGCAGTTTCTGTTTCGGAAAGTGCATTAGCAAGAGTCAGACAAATGTTTCAAGAAGACTACAGTGAATCTGTAAAATACAAAATAGAGACCAACTCAAGAACTGATCAAACAGAAATTGCTGGAAATTCATCTTCTGTCCTTCGTGCTGACTGTCCTAATTCTGCTAAGTTTTTAAATGCTGCAAGAAGTGAAGAGACTAATTCAGCTCCATCCCATTTTATTAACGTAAGCGCGAATGCTAGTGAATACGGTCATCAAGATAAAAACACATCTGTAGATGCAAAGTCTGTTCCAAATTCTCAGAAGCAATGCTTTGAACAGAATATTAAGCTTTTAGGGCACTTTCTTGTTCCAGGTAAGCAGATAAAGCAGGCAGATTCTTCTATGAGCAATCTGGGATTTTTTAGTACAGCAAGTGGAAAGCCTGTACAACTATCGGAAGAGTCACTCAGGAAAGCTAGACAGCTCTTTTCTGAAATGGAAGGTAATCATTCATCACACGTACAAGAAGCGTGTTTAGTTGAGGGAGATGTTGTAAAGGCTGAAGTGCAGACTGAAGTAATTCCTAGGAAAATGCAGAGAGTGCTTTCAAAAGGGGAAGAAAATGCCAGCACTGAATTGATTTTAAATCCAGCTTTTGGGTTCAGCACTGCAAGTGGAAAGCAGGTAACAGTCTCTGAAAATGCCTATCAAAAAGCAAAGGCAATTTTAAAAGAATCTGATGACTTTTTAAGCAGTGGGCTTTGCATTACAGATCAACTTAGTTCTATTACAGAGACTGATCAACATGTAAATTCTCTAACTGATAAAGTGATAACTGAAT
Source organism: Rhinoptilus africanus (assembly GCA_013400135.1). NCBI lineage: Eukaryota > Metazoa > Chordata > Aves > Charadriiformes > Glareolidae > Rhinoptilus > Rhinoptilus africanus. The sequence goes on from VXBO01011985.1 coordinate 19,047, forward strand.
CTAAAACTCAGAAAAGCCGGAATGAAGACTTCGACTTAAAAAACATCGACCCTGAGGAAATTAAGTCTTCTCCAAGCACTCACCATGTCAAAATGCCTGAGTACGTACCACATAGTAAGAAAAACAAGCAATTAACATTATCTAAAAATAACTTGCAGCAAGAGAAGACCAGGTCTTTCAGAAAAGGGCAGCCGAATCTGGGGATGAAAACAGAGTCTGAAGCAGTTTCATGCAGTGCTACTGCTCAAGCAGAAACGAATATTAATCTTCTCCAAACTCCAAAAAATTACTTGGAAGTGGAGGCTGTAGAAAGTGCAAGAGCATTTATGGAAGATGATCTTTCCCATTCTGGAGTACAAATTCATGCTGCAAAATCCTTTGGCGGCAGGCTGGATAAAAACTTCCAAAATAAGACCTTTGGGAAGAGGCATTTGGATGAAAAAAACTCACTTGGTACGTCTTTGCCTTAAGTATATTCAACTCCGTATTTCTGCACAGTGGGTTGTTTGGGGTTTTTTTGCATGTCACATTGATTTTTAGGTCATATAGAAGTTGAAGTTCTTTTTCTAAGTGTCAGTGACAAAAATTCTTCTTGCTGTAGGCAGTGGTTCATCCACTCTTTCTAGCCTTAAATGCACAGTACAAGCTAAATTCGTGATTAGTAATTTTGGTGGTGTGCAGCTCTTGCTGTTCTATCATAAAGTTGTGGAAGAAAGCTACTACTCTTTCTCTCTGAGCAAATTTCCTTTTTTTTTTTTTTTTCTTTGCACAAATCTAGTGTTTTGTCAATGAAAAATGAGTAGTAGGTATTTCCATTTTCACCTTTTTGTCCCTTGTAGGCGAGGACAGGGTTTCACTTGTATTGGGATTCCTAGTCTGATATGAAAAATAATTATTGGTCTAAAAGCACAGTTTCTTACCATCTAAAACTGACCTGTCTCAGGGCTGAAGTGTTGGTATTTAATGCTTACACAGTCACCCAAACCTGTTCAGGGACCACAGCCAAATGAAAACTATTAAGGGGAGGCTAGATGGCAACAGAGGGGCTGCCTCCCTGCACAAGGTCAGGTACAAAGGTCGGGTAGGCTGATGCAGGGAAGTTTGGGCAGGGAGTGAACAGGCAGATAGCTCTCAAGCAGCTGTGACGCAGGTGAACCATATCCTCAGTTACAGCTTTTGTAAAAGATGTGTTACTCACTTTTTTAGAATTCCTTAGGGACTCTGATTACTGAAAGTACAAAAGAAGATGCATGTGAGCCGTGCTGCTGAAGTCCGCTGTGGTGCACTTTCAGGCAGACTGTGTTGAGTATGTTTGATAACTTAAGGGTCACAAATTTTGTTTTGGATGGAATATTTACTGACCACAAGAGATTCTGCAACAGACTTCATTATATGGAGTCTTGAAATCATTCTTAGTAACACAATATATAGTCATTCTGTACAGAAGAAACTTTTGCAAATTGTGTTGAAGTAGTTCTGTTCAAAAAGTTCTGTAGTTCTGTTCAAGCTGCCCAGGGAGGTGGTGGAGTCTCCGTCTCTGGAGACATTCAAAACCCGCCTGGACGCGTTCCTGTGTAACCTGCTCTAAGGTGGCCCTGCTCTGGCAGGGGGGTTGGACTAGATGATCTACTAAGGTCCCTTCCAACCCTATGATTCTATGATTCTATGATTCTATGAAAAAGGCTATTTAATACAGATGTGTGTTGACTTGAAATGTGACGTGTGAAAAGTTGCTAATTCTGCTTGCTCTGACTTCTTGAATGTTTTATTTAGAAATTATAATTAAGTTACACAGTATCGGTAAGAAACTGAACTTAAAAGGAACATCACTTTTAAAAATCTGTGTTTTTATCCTAGGAGAACCTCCAATTAAAAGACAGCTACTGCTTGAATTTAACAGAACAAATAATCCCCCCAGGTCTTTGAAAGCTGCGAAAAGCACCCCTGATGGTAATTTTAGTTGTTTTGTGTTCTAAGCAGTAATCTGATGTCAGTTGTTATTTTTAGATTTCTTCAATTTCCAGTAAACTAACATATAGTAAGATTGCTTAACTGCTGCTTTTATCAATATAGTCAGGGAAACTTCTATGGTAAGGTCTCTGCTGACTTGAAATCACATGATTAATGGCATGCATTATTGTGTAGAATCTAAATATATTACAATGTACTGCTTCTGTAAGAAGCTCGATAAGAATTTATCCAGTTTCTCACAATCCTGAATCTCATGAATTCTAGTCTCAGTAGGAAGAATATATTTTATTGATCTGTAACTTCTCAGTTAAAAACTGTATCTACAGGAAAATTAGAAGGTACTGGTAATTTCATCATATAATAATTTGTGAAGAATATACCTACTGATAGATGTCTTTTACAGATGCTTTTAATACTTTGAGCCAGTAATATGGAGGCTTATGAAAGTGAAATCAAGGTTTTAACGTCTGAGTTGATGCTTTATGTTAAGCTAGTTAGTAATTAGGGTATTAAGATAATGTTATTTTGGCTACAGCTTTTGGTTATGAGATAAGCTGTGCTCTTTAAGGAACTTGTTCTAAGCACTGCATGCTTTCACCTAGATTTCAGTAGAAGGATTCATCCTGCTCTAAGGTGGCCCTGCTCTGGCAGGGGGGTTGGACTAGATGGTCTCCAGAGGTCCCTTCCAACCCTATGATTCTATGATATATTGGTTTAACCAGTATATTGGTTCCTGAATGCTGTTCTAAGCATAAACCCAATAATTTAAAGAAAGTTTCAAATGGAATTGAATTGCTGCCAGAGAATAATTTTATACTTTTCATATGTAAACATTATCCTACCCTGCAGCAGGATCTGAACAGTGTTATTCTTTGGTGGAACAACTGAAAACAGTTCTAATCTCGGGTGTGCTGCCTCTGACTTCTGGAACATGTGGCATCTTGTATATATGTGACTTCTCATGTGAAACTTCCTCTTTGCAGCCCCAAGGCATAACACAAATGAGTTTAAATTCCATGCAGACATGATTGAGTTATGTTGATAATTCCAAGAAAACCACGTCCTTCAATGGTGGAAGGAGGAGTTTGTGCAAATGTGCCCTTTTCTGTTGCAACTTTTAAAGAAAATAAAAGGTTGCTAAAGAGTTCTAAATTGAATAGTGAGCCTACCTGGAATTATGTATGTGATAAACACTTCCCTTTCAGGAGCCTGGAAACACAGAATCGTAGAATTGTCTAGGTCCTGGGACCTAGTTCGAGGGACCTTTCACATTGTTATCAGCCATCGACATCTTGCAGGCTCACAAATAGGACCTTTTGAGAGTTCAGCATTGTGGTCACTTACCCATTAGATCTGACTGCAACTTGTGTCAAGATGTTTTATATAAAGATTTTACTGGGGGAAAGGGGAGAAAAAAGCTGGTTAAATCCACGCTGGAAACTTTTCTATCTATTTATAACATTAACATAGAAAAAACATGTGCTGTAAATATTTATCCATATAATGTACCATTTCAGACTTTTTTTCTAATTATCCTACAGGCATTTTCAAAGACAGAAGAAAATTTATGTACCACGTTCCTTTAAAACCCGTAACTTGTCAACCTTTTGGGTGAGAAATTTTTAATATATTTTAGAGTTCTTNTACCTGGAATTATGTATGTGATAAACACTTCCCTTTCAGGAGCCTGGAAACACAGAATCGTAGAATTGTCTAGGTCCTGGGACCTAGTTCGAGGGACCTTTCACATTGTTATCAGCCATCGACATCTTGCAGGCTCACAAATAGGACCTTTTGAGAGTTCAGCATTGTGGTCACTTACCCATTAGATCTGACTGCAACTTGTGTCAAGATGTTTTATATAAAGATTTTACTGGGGGAAAGGGGAGAAAAAAGCTGGTTAAATCCACGCTGGAAACTTTTCTATCTATTTATAACATTAACATAGAAAAAACATGTGCTGTAAATATTTATCCATATAATGTACCATTTCAGACTTTTTTTCTAATTATCCTACAGGCATTTTCAAAGACAGAAGAAAATTTATGTACCACGTTCCTTTAAAACCCGTAACTTGTCAACCTTTTGGGTGAGAAATTTTTAATATATTTTAGAGTTCTTCTAATGCAATTTTTTAAAACCTCTCAAGCACTTGCAAGTTTTTAAAAATATATGGTAATAATTTGCTACCCAACTTTATAAAGACTAATAATTTTTTTTCAAAATAAACATATTAAATTACCATGTAACACATTGCTGCAGTAGACGGATGAGATGCTAAACAAATTTTACACTTGTATTTCTCTTTTCTCGATAGATAGAAATTAAGTATTGAGTTTTTTAAATGTCAAAGGCTGATATTTTGTCTTTTTATTGATGTAGTGTTGAAAGTTTTATTACTAAATTAAGAGTATAAAAATCCTGACAAAGATTTTTGTCAGGAAGCTGAAACCTGTATGTTTAAATGTTTTTCATCTCTGTAGGGCTACTAAAGAACGACAAGAAGTCAGGAATCCTACCCTTACTCTACCAGATCAAGACTTCAAAGGATTCAAATCTAAACCTGCCATTTTTCAGCACTGTGCGCTAAGGCAGTCTTCAAGTGGTACTTCGGGGGTTTCTACTCCATGTAAGGCCTCAGCAAAAGAGAGTGAAGAAACGAGAAGTTTGTACAAATCTGGCAAAACTGGTAAAACTTTTATTCCACCCTTCAAAACCAAGCTGGCATTTGCTACAAGTGAACAAGGCAGCAGCAAAAGATGTGAGTCACCAGTCAGCAAAAACACGACTGAAGAGACAGAATTAAATCCAATCACAACGGAACAAAATGTTGCTGAACCTCAAGATCACCAGTCCTGCATCCAGCATCCAGCAGATGCCGACCTTGAAAATGGCAATTTAGGTATTTTCAGATTTTGATCACTTAACTTTTGTGATTACTAAGTATCAGAATTGAACCTTTAAGGGTTTTGCATATTCTGTCAGACTTCTTTTTTTAAATAAAAAGAAGCTTCTTTTTAAGCTTTTTTTTTCCAGGAAAATCAGGAAATAATTATTTTCCCAATACTTTATATTGCACTCCTATAAAACATACGCCATTTATCTCCAAAGTTAATAAAGAAAGTAAAAAATTTGTTTTCACACAGTGCTTCAGAAACAAGACGGCTTATGTTTCATTTGATACTTGATTTTTCTATACCTATTAAGTAAAATATTCTAGGAACCTTAAAGACTAGCCTTGCTATGCTTCATTCACTTTTACAGAGCTTGTTTTCATTCTGTTTTCTAGTTAAAATGTAGGGTTAACCACATAACAGGCTGATTGTGTCATTTTCAAAGAGGCAGCGTTTAAATGCTCAACTATTGACTTTAGCATATGGGTTCATGCCTTCTACGCTCTCTTGATTGCTCCAGCGTGTATAATTTTTGTAACAATTACAATCAAATAATGTGGATTTTTTTAGAAGGACTCATGGTGTATGTTTGAACAGGTGCATGAACATTTGCAGAATTAGATCCTGTATTTACAGGTCAAAATCTCAGGATTACAGACTTTGTCGACATCATGAATTAATTTCTGTTCATTTGGAGTTTTCTATGACGATAGAGTTCAGTCAGATGAGAAAAATATGTGGATTTAAGTTTAGTTCAGGGACTTATATACTCATTCATTTCATATAAATACTACTCAGATGTCTTCAGTAAACAGCTTTTAAAATGCAATAAACTTTGAATATTTACTGTTGCAGTTTCTAAAAATCTGCAAAGTGGCTTAGAAAATATGCCTACCTGAGTCTGCTTTTATAGTGTGACTGTATATCTTAAGTCAATATATGATGTAAAAAGATTTTGATGTTTTGGGCTGTTTGGTGTTTTGTTTTTTTCTTCAGCTATGATCAAGATGATGACAAATCTCCACTGTGCCAGAGATCTGCAGGAAATGAGAATTAAAAAGAAATATAGGCAAAATATTAGCTCACAGCCAGGCAGTCTTTATGTCATTAAAACATCTGCAAGAAATCGAATCTCTCTGAAAACTGCAGTAGAACAGAAATCTCCTAGTTTTTATTCTACAGAAGAGGTATGCTGATGTCTTTTTATTGTGTGTCTTTCCCAAGATCAGGCAAACAACAACTCAGTAGCTTTTGAATAAATGCATTCTTCAGTTATGAGATAAGTATTTACAGTAGCTGTTACACCAGTTTCTACGGTTTTTAAGTAGCTTTGCATATCCACAGTTTTTAAGACTATTCCAAATAACAAGGGTCATAAATGTCTATGTAGTGTTATAATCAAACAAGAGAAGCATCAAACAAGGAAAAAATGCACCAATTATAGTTACTATTGACTTTTAATCTGTATGAAGAGCTTTTTAAGGTAACAGTTAAAATTTAAGCTTAGACAAGTCTCTGTCAAGAGCCTCTTGCTTTTGGTACAGTGAGGATACAAAACCTATTGAATTCTTTTAAGCGCTTTTAAAGCACATTGTGATGCTGCTATTCTGCTAAAGTATTGCTCGGAATTCCTCTGTTCTCCTTAGATTACATACAAAATGATAAGGTCAGACAAAAGATGTCTCAAACTCAAGGAGATATTTTATTTGAATTTATAACATTAGATATAAAAACTCGTAGCCAAATTCTTTCTGTATTGTCATTATTTTTTTCTTTTTCATCTAATTTTTTGCAGCTTTATACATATGGTGTTTCAAAACATTGCGTACAAGTCAACAGCACAAATGCGGAATCTTTCCAGTTTCTCATCAAAGACTTTTTCAATAAGGAGTATTTATTAGCTGGAAACGGGATACAACTTGCTGATGGAGGATGGCTAATACCTACAGATGAGGGAAAAGCTGGAAAAAAGGAGTTTTACAGGTACTATTACTTATGTACTTGAGGCAAGTATGCTCTTTATTAGTTAGTGATCCTTTTATCTCCTAGAATAAATCCTGGTCATCTTTTAAAACCTCTGACTACTTTTTTAGTTTGCAGTTTTAGTACGACTCTGTTAGTGTAAATAAAGATATTGCAGGATTGGAAATTTACTGTGTGGACTAATGTTAGTGATCTTTACTGACCATTAAAGAAAGCATACAAAGTCAATTTAGAATATTTCTGGGGATTCTTCAGCAGTGTGAATAGTCTAGAAAAATATATCTATTTTTTACTAATTTAGCACTCTACCATTTTGTTTTGTTTCCATTAATAGGTTTTGATAATTTTTTTTTCAAGTGGAAAAGGATTTCTTTCTGTTGGGCTCTAGAGTTTATCGGTGGGAATGAACATTGATTGGGGAGGTGCTTAGGGCTTCTTTGGCAGGACAGGGCTGAAAATGTGTTTTTTCAGTATAATTTTTTAAAGCTGTCCTATAGTTTGAAGGAAGCCAAGACTTCAGTAGTAAAACTTGCTGGTTCATTCAAGCTTTCTTTTGAGTATATGGAAGAAGAGAGGGGGAAAAAAAAAGTGTACAAACAACCCTTGCTCTTGCACTCTTCCTGGTCCTTCTATCCCTCCTTTTGCAGGTCACTTAAGATGAGCTAAAAAAAAAGCGTGTGTATTGAATGCATCTGTCCTAAACACTTTAATTAAAATTACAGTTTGTTTTACTGTAAGCAAGTTATAACTTCATCAAAAGCGTGTGCAACAGAACAAGGAACTACCAGTGTACTGTTGTTCCAGCAAAACTTCAGAAAATACTTCACCATTATTTTCTGATTTCCTCCATAAATTTGAGATGCTCTTTTTTCAAGTCAGTATCACTGTTGGTACGCATACACACAAACACTCAAGGCAGAGACCTCTATTTGAGGAGTATTTGTAGTCAAGCACGGATTGCCAGCCTGTGTAGTACCAGAATTCAAGAGGTTTGCAATGTTTGCTTCCCAGTACCGAAGTGTGACAGAGAGAGGTCTGTTCCAAGCTCAAGGACTTTTAGTTGTTGAAGGTGGTGCTGGTAATCCAATATAGGAAAATTGACTAGTTACAAGATGTGTACTTCTATGTTGTGATCTGTAATTCCTCATTAAAAAAAAAGCTTTCTGCTCTTGGAGGGCAAGCATCATTAATAGCTTCTCCCATATGACTTTGTGAAACATTTTTGATGCCAAAGTCATTGCCCTGACTTTGGGAAATGCTTTTGGTGTCAACAATATTGGTTCATCTTGAGACAACTGGAGATGTTCTGTGTCCATAGCCAACAACTACTCGGTGAAAATCAGACAAGTGCTGTAGTTCAAAGAATCATAGAACAGTTTAAGTTGGAAGGGACTGCTGGCAGTCATCCAGTCCAAGCCCCCGTTCAACACAGTTTGAATTAGATTAATTACTCGGGGACTTGTCTTGGCAAGTCTTGAACGCCTCCAAGGACAGAGATTCCACAACCTTTCTGAACAGCCTGTGCCAGTTGACCACTCTCATGGTTTAGTAAAAACCATCCAAACAAACAAAAAAACCCACAAGATACCAAAACAACAACTGTTATCTCCAATTAGAATTTTCCACATTCCAACTGGTATCTGTTGCCTCTCATCCTATTGTTGTGTGCTTCTGAGAAGAATCTGTCCCTGTCTTCTCTGAATCCTCCAGTCAGGTAGTTGTAGACAGCAATAAAGTCTTTGCCTTCTCTCTTAAATTCAAACAAAGCCAGCTCTTTTGGCTTGTATGACCTGTGCTTAGCCCCCGAGAATGTGTGGCATCACCTTGGTGGCCCTCTGCAGGTTTGCTGCAGTATATCAGCATCTTTGTCCTGGTGAATTCAAAGCTGGACAGAAACTTAGGTGCAGTCTCTCATGTGCTGAAGAGAGGGGAAGGATCCCTGTCTTCCTGACTTTGCTCATAATATAGCCCAGGATGGTTTTGTGCTTGTTTTTGTAAGGACACTTGCTGACTCATGGTCATCTTGCTGTCCACCAGGGCCTTGGACCCTTTTCTGCAACACTGCTTTCCAGGCAGGACAGACTGTTACTATTGCATGGGGTTGTTCCATTGCAGGTGCAAGACTTGGTTTTTGTTGAATGCCATGAGATTCCTGCCAGCTTTTTCTCCAGCCTGTCCAGGGCCCTCTAAATAGCAACCCTGCCCCTCAGTTTATCAGCCACTTCCTAAAATTTGGTGTCATCTGTAAACTTGCTGCAAGTGTGTTCCATGCCATCATATGGGTTGTTAATGAAGACATTAAACAACATTGGTCCCTGTTTTGATATTTGAGAGGTGCCAGTAGTTACTGCCCACCTGCTGGACTTTGTACGGTCATCACAATTCTTTGTGCTCAGCTCTTCAGCCAATTTTCCACACATTTTATCTACTTATCCACCCCATATCTTACCGATTTTGTTTTAAAGAGACTGTAAGAAATTGTCAAAGTCCTTGCTAACGTATGCAACATCTACTGCCCTCCCCTTGCCCACAGTACCAGTTACTTCATCGTAGAAATCAATCGTGTTGGTTAGGCAGGATTTATTATTACTAAATCTGTGTTGGCTATTTCAAATCACCCTCCTGTCTTTCACTTGTTTAGAAATGGCTTCTAAGAATTGTTGCACACTGCTCTGGAAGTTAACAAGACTCTGTTTGACAGTAAACCAAGTCAGTCTCAGAGCAGTCCTTAAAATAGCTTGTGTCTTTTTTCCAAATACTGTAAGGCAGAGCTAATCCTCCCCCAGTTTGCACCCTGTGGCATCACATGTAGGCATATGCATTTATGTTGTCACTCAGAGGATGCAAAATTCAACTCCACTTGTCTGTTTCCTCCTCATTTGGCAAGTATTTTGCTATCAGCAATACCATCCTTGATCACTGAAATGCAGTGATGACACAATTGTTGACTGTTTTGGGCATATACCTTACTAGATGGAATGTTCCTACAAAGCATTTATGGCATAAAAGACTGTCTGGGACGTTCATCCATGTGCAGTTACAATGCAGAGCCTCTTGCCTACATGCCAGCGTTCTGGATTTTCATGCTTTTTAGAAAGCAGGCTGTTCACTTTTCCCATGTAAAATTGCTATTTCTAGGCTGGCAAGCAAAGCCACGACACAAATTAATAGGAAATATGAGGTTTGAGGTTGCTTTTGGCAAGAAAGAGTAGATCTCTGGCAACAAAGCATCCAACTCTTAATCACTGTTTGCTGTCTGCTGCTTAGGCATGTTGGAGGTAATCTTGGTTAATTTCATACAATTTTCCTATGAATGGAAAAGGTATTACAGTATTTGCATAAAACAACTTGTGCCTAGATGTGCCAAATATTGGGCTTTTTAGGCAGTCCAACTTCTTGTTCCAGAAGCAGCTTGTCTTAACAAGCATTTTCAGATGTGCTCCTCATTCTGTGGTCAGACCATCAGATATATGGCGTTCCCCACATTCATTTTTCAGAAACAAAAGAGAGAAACCACCAACATACATTCTGGGTTATTCTGTATCGTAGAATAACCATGGTGGTTTTGGTGTCAGAACCTGCTCTGTGTGGCATTGTCAATCTGACCTGAATACCAGATAGCCTCTCCAGTAATTCGTAGCGATTGTTCCCCAAGAGGTTGCCTTCAGTTCCTGTATCTTTTCTGGATTTGTTATATGTTAAAGCAAATGGTTGAGAATAAATACCTGCTGGTTGGTCAGCTGAATCAGTCTTTCTATCCCTTTAAGTATATGAACTGAATCTCTCTCAACTAGAATATATAATGTCTTCGTTTAGTCATCTGTATCTAGGATCTTAATCCTGAACTGAATTCTCTAACTCCTGAATTGCATTGTCCTTCACAAAAGATCACAGAGAATCCCCTAAAGTTTGAGATTTTCCTCCCTTCTAATATACTAATAATTAATTTTATGGTCATGCCTTCTCCTTTTCTTCCTGTATATGATTTTCTGGCTTTTAAATTGTTTCACTTGTTCACCCAACTTCAATACAGTTCCTTAAAATCTTCATGAGGTTTTCTGACAAGCTTGAAATTGACATTTTGATAGGATTTATCATGTGTTCTGACCAGTCTAACGGCTTAGCTATTTGAATCTCTGGTCTAATTCTTTCTCTTCCTCCTTAAAGGAAATGACCTTCCTAGTGACCGTGAAAGCTAGAAAAAATAGATGTTTCCAACCCATCTTATACAGGTCATGGTGGTACAGCTTGGACTCCACACAGAATTAAAGTCCATTTCAGCAGTCACTCAATGGAGAGAAGAAAGTTCTTCAGTGGCAACTGAAAGTTCTTTGAAATGTGTTGTCCACCTGCATGCTTAAAGAAAAAAAAAGAAAACACACCAAAACACCCAAACCGCAACTCTAGAAACTGAAGTAGAAGGGGATGGATTGTAATGAACTCATTAAGCAAACAGGGGAAATTCCAGGGCTGAAAGAGAATAGAGCACAAAAGAGAATAAAGCTTCCTGTTTTCACTGTAATAAGTATTCCTTTGTTAATGTTGCATGTATGTACATATATTGAATACAAAGCTATGGGAAAAACAGGCAAGTAAAACCTTAGAGTGGATTTCATGTTAATTTATTAACAATTTATCTGCAGAGCCCTCTGTGACACTCCTGGTGTGGATCCCAAGCTAATAACAGAGGCCTGGGTTTACAATCACTATAGGTGGATTGTATGGAAATTGGCAGCCATGGAAGTGTCCTTTCCACATGAATTTGCCAACAGATGTTTGACACCAGAAACAGTGCTGTTGCAGTTGAAATATAGGTATGTGTGTAGCGATGTACTTCAATTGTAACTTGTCATACTGTGTGCTTTCTAATTCATAATATTACAAAATAAGCGCCTCTAGCTTGCATTTACTGTTTATCAGAATGCTTATATTGTTCAGTCTATGCATATCAATATTAAAAATGTAGTTCGTGTTATTTACAAAAATTTAGATAACATTTGCTTTGCTACAGTGGTACTTAACCACATAGATTGTTTTTCCGTAAGAGTAATTGTAGCAAACTATTGCTTAATCAATGTGATGGATTTTGTTAGCTATAACAAAGCATCATGAATTCTTTTTTGTAGGTATGATTTGGAAGTTGATAACAGTAAACGATCAGCAATCAAAAAAATAACAGAAAGAGATGATGCGGCAGGTAAAACGCTTGTACTGTGTATTTCTAAAATCATATCGCTAAACACCATTGTATCTCCTAGCAGTAGCAGTAATAATGTGGAAAGTGAAAAAGCAGCAGCAATAATTGAAGTTACTGATGGCTGGTATGGGATTAGAGCTCTTTTGGATCCACCTCTCAAAGCTTTCTTACATAGAAGAAGGCTGACTGTTGGTCAGAAGATCATAGTGCATGGAGCAGAACTTGTTGGCTCTCAAAATGGATGCACGCCACTGGAAGCCCCAGATTCCCTTATGTTAAAGGTAAAACAAAATATTAGTTCAGTTTGACTGGACATGACTGAAAGATGTGATGTGATAGATACTATTTAGTTGAGCCACGTTTTGTAAACAGAAAAAGGTTTGCCAGGGCTTTATGAACAGACAAAACTTTGTTGAAATTTAATACGCAGATTTGTAAGACATGACACAAGGCAGCTGACACTGTTCAATAGGGTTGAAGAAGAAGTTTATAATACACAATTCTGCCAAGTTTTGCTGCGTGTTGAGGGTGGCAGAGCACTGGAACAGGCTGCCCAGGGAGGTGGTGGAGTCTCCGTCTCTGGAGACGTTCAAAGCCCGCCTGGACGCGTTCCTGTGTAACCTGCTCTAAGGTGGCCCTGCTCTGGCAGGGGGTTGGACTAGATGATCTATTAAGGTCCCTTCCAACCCTGTGATTCTGTGTTTTGACAGTTCCAGCTCTTTAATTTGGTTAAGCACCAAGTTACACAAAACATTTATCCATCACAGACAATATGGAAGTTGGAGGGAGAAGGTGGGGGGGGGAAAAAACAGGTCATCAGAAGGTGGGGTGTGGGGGCAGGGTCTTGATTTGTTTGAGGGCAATTAAAGTGGTGAGTGAAGTTTCATCATAAAAATTTCACTCCTCTGGTAAAAGCAATGGCTTATCTCATAGATGCTCATTTCCTAGAGAATTTAAACTCATCAACTTTTTTTTTACTTCCTGTTTAAAATACATCCTTCAATGTGAAAAGAAACCTGGAAATAAAAATATAATATGTTCAGGTGCAAAAATGTGATATTCTTAGTGAGGTCAGTGTGAAAATAGTCTTTCCTCTAGCTGTAGTAAGTTAGATATCTTTTTAACCTACCAGTCACAGTTTATCATTCAACATGTAACTTATTCAGATTTCAGCGAACAGCACTCGATGCGCACGATGGCATGCAAAACTAGGATTTCATCGGGATCCCAGACCTTTCCCTTTGCCTTTGTCATCGCTTTACAGTGAGGGTGGCGCAGTGGGGTGTATTGATGTAGTTATTCAAAGAACTTATCCTATTCAGGTATGATATAAATATTTTATTAATCTAACACGTACTGTGAGATCTAAAGTATATTAGTTTATTGCTATATCATTCCTCAAATCAGACATAATATGGAGAGCTAAAAAATTTAAGAAAACGTACCATTATGTGTAAAATGGACAATAGCGGCTCTTGCAGTGTTGCATGTATTTAGTATGTCAGGACTGGAGTATCCTGCTGTAAGATGAATTTGAGTTTGAGCTCAGTATATTCTGGTTGGCTTTGCTTTCAGCTTTAAAAAGCCAGAAATAATTGAATTTCAGTTCTGTAATCTAAAACACACAACACTTTGTTTTAAAGGAGAAAAAAACATTGACAGTTACAACTCCAAGTAGAAGTGAAACACAGTTTTTTTTCTATTATTAACATATCTATTCCTGCAAAGAAGTTAATTATTTATAACCATTAGTAAAAATACTTTTTCTTACATTTAGTTGGCTGTATTGTGTAAGATCTATTATTTAAAAATAGCACTGAAAAGGCAATGTGATTATGGTGTAAAATAGAATGAAGATCTTTTAAATACTACTTGGTATCCAGACATTTTAAATATGGTCAGAGTTCACTGTTAACTACTTGCTTTTATAACAATACCAACTACAAAAAGAACCAATATTTTTGTTAGTAATCAATTCTCTTAACCTTAACAGTTTAACTGGGATACAGTTTTGAGACTTTGTTAACTTTTCTCAGTATGTTACACTTGCATAGGGTGGTGGTTTTTTCAGTGCTTTCTTGCTGAAGTGTTGTGTAACTGCTGGTTGATACAGAATGAATTCTGCAATGATAATAGCAATATTTGATTTGGATCATTACTTTGATATTTAGATTATTACTTTAATAGAGGAAATTGCAGCATTTACTATGTGAACTGTTTATAGAACTAACGTTTATTTAGGTCCCAGAAAGGGGACTGTAGTCTGTAACCACATCACAGTAAACGGCTTTCAGGCTGGGAAGGAAAATGGGGCTTTGTATCTCACTATATCAAGAGATTGATGTGCTGATGTAGATTTTTTTTTCTTTTTTAAACACCGAGACTCTTGCTCAAACATACCAAAATTATAGGAAGACTTGGGCTGTCTCCTTTTACTCCAAAAGTCAAGGAGTGTAGGAATCACAGTAACCCTAATTAAAGGTGTCAAACTGTGAATAGTGCAGGAGATACATGGCATGCAGTTAATGAGGCAGGCAGAGCCTATTTCGACAATTCACTGCCTCATAAGGATCAGTCCTTCAGCCCTTCCTTGTCCTGCTGTCACTATACTCCCTTGCTGCTTCTCTGTGCTAAACCTGGAACTCCCCTGATGCTGTTGCTGAGCTAATTTAATTCACTAAACCAGGAGTGAGCAACTAATAATAATAATTTTTAAAAAAACAACACCACAACAAACAGCTGTCTTTTGAATTAACAAGCTGATGTGGTCCAATGAGGTCAGATATGTGCTAGAGCCAGTGCAAGGGAGAAGACAGGACTGTGCAGCAAAGAGGAAGGGAAGGGACCACTTACAGCAGCAGTGACCTTGTTGTTTGCCTCACCCCTCTCTTCAAATCAGGCAAGCCAGTTCTGGCAGGGTTGTGGACAAGGCTGTAGTCCTATGAACCATTTAAGGCAGAAAAAGTTTAAAAGCATCTGCAAGAACATCGTACTTCTTTCACAGAATCTAATCTAGCATGTTAAAACAGATGGTACAGTTGATGTGGAAAGAAAAATCGGGTAGAATGCAGATCTGGTATATTTTTAAGCATTGAGTTTGATGGTATCTTCATTTATCTACCAGTGGAATCCAGCTATCTTCTAAATTACATCATTGATACCTATTACTATAAGCTATGGCTTCTTCGGCTCTTACATCATGCAGATTCGACTACTGCTTCATTCTGTCTGTATATCTCTAAAGTGAAGATTTATCAACCAGTGGTGTGGGGGCTTGCCTTTTATCTATTATATTGAAACAACTTACAGTCTACTACCTGTTCATTTTTTAAAGCATTTTTGCTTAACAGTGAGTATTAGAAGGCAGCTGGATGAGATTAAAAAAAATTTAAAAGGCTGGGTTTTGTTTGAATCTCTTTATTTCAGTGGATGGAAAAGACATCAGCTGGGTCATATGTGTTTCGTAACAGCCGAGCTGAAGAAAGGGAAGCTGCCAAGCATGCAGAGAATCAACAAAAGAAACTGGAAGCTCTGTTTGCAAAAATCCAAGCAGAATATGAAAAGCATGAAGGTAAAGCTTTCATTTTTTCAGAACATGTATAAGAACATAAAAACTTCTTCAGCATTTACAGAAGAGTTTAAAGTAACTGGCAAAAATTTCTCCGATGACAGAGAAGCAGAGATACGGTTTTGGGTTGTTTGTTGTTGGTTTTGTGTTGTATTGGTTTAGGTTTTTTACTTCCTATGTATCAAGATCTTTTGGTACAAAAGAATTATATGCTTATTTGCTTGGCTTTGCAGCTATCTAGGATACTCTTCCTTAATGTACCGGTAGCCAGGCTACTAAAAAATTACCATTGAGATGATGCTCAGGGAAGTGCTACAAAATTGAAGAACTGTTAATTCCATTCTCTTCAAAGACCTGACACTGTAATATTTCACCCAGAGTTGGGCGCTGCTTAGGATGTATCTCAGTAGACCTGAACACCAAGACTGAGCACTGAGCATCTTTCCTCACAAACACTGCAGGACTGTAGAGATACTGAGGTCAGCAGAGCTCATAGATGGGACAGGGACCTTGGTGACACAGGACATGGAGAAGGCCGAGTTACTGAATGCCTTTTTCACCTCAGCCTTAACCATGGCCTTAAGCAATCCCAGGCCATGGAGACCAGGGGAAAGTGGAGCAAGGAAGTCATACCCTTGCTGGAAGAGGATCAAGTTAGAGAATACTTACACAAACAGGACATATGTAAGTCCATGACCGGTAATGGGATGAACCCAACCCATTCTGTGAACCCACAAGTGCTGAAGGAGCTGGCTGATGCCTTTGTGAGGCTGCTCTTGATCCTCTTTGAATGATCACGGTGATTGGTAGAGGTGTCTAAAGACTGGAGGAAAGCAAACGTGTCTCCTGTCTTCAAAAAGGACAGGAAGGAGAACCCAGAGAACTAACTACAAGCCAGTCAGCTTTACCCTGATCCCTAATAAGGTGATGGAACAACTAATCCTGGAAACCATTTCCAGGGACATGAAGGACAAGAACGTAGCCAGCAGGGATTCACCAAGGGGAAGTAATGCTTGACTAACCTCACAGCCTTCTGTGATGAAATTACTGGCTTGGCTAGGTGAGGGGAGAGCAGTGGATACTGTCTACCTTAACTTCAGTAGGGATTTTGACACTGTCTCACAAGATCCTCCTAGACAAGCTGATGAAGCATAGGCTAGATGAGCAGCCAGCCAGGTGGATTCAAAACTGGCAGAACGGTTGGGCCCACAGGGTGATCAGTGGCACAAAGTCTATTTGGAGGCCAGTAAATGTGTATGTAGTCCAAGGAGCAACACTGGGTCCAGTCCTGTTTTAACATCTTCATTAGTGATCTGGACGATGAGGCAGTGTACTCGCAGCAGGTTTGCTGATGATACGAAATTAGGACGAGTGGCTGATACACTAGAGGGTTATACTGCCATCCAGAGTGACCTCAGCAGGCTGGAGAAATGGGCTGACAAGAACCTCCGTTCAACAAAGGGAAATGCAAATCTTGCACCTGGGGAGGAACAGTCCCATCCACCAGTACCTGCTTGGGGCTGCCCAGCTGGAAAGCAGCTTTGTGGAAAAGGCCCTGAGGGTCCTGGTGGACAAGTTGAGTAGTGTTGCCAGAAGGTGTAAGGAGGTGATCCTTCTCATCTGTTCAGTATTGGTAAGGCCACGCCTACAGTACTGTGTCCAGTTCTGAGCTCCCCAGTACAAGAGAGACATGGACCTGCTGGAGACAGTCCAACAAAGGGCCATGAAGATGCTTGGAATATCTGACATAGGAGGAAATGCTGGGAGAGCTGGGACTGCTCAGCCTGGAGGAGAGAAGGCATGAGGGGGATCTGATCAATACACATAAATACCTGAAGGAACGGTATAAAGAAGATGGAGACAAGCTTTTCTCAGTGGTGCCAAGTGACAGGACCAGACGCAATGGGCACAAACTGAAACACGGGAGCTTCCCTCTGGACATCAGGAAACCCTTTTTCACCTTGAGGGTGACTGACAGTGTTGCCTAGAGAGGCTGTGAAATCTCCATCCTTGGAGATATTCAGAAGCTTGCAGGACATAGTCTTGGGCCTTGAGTAGAAGGTTTGGCCAAAACAACTTCCAGAGGTCCCTTTCAACTTCAGTCAGTTTCCGATTCTGTAATGGGATGACACTGCACACCTCTGCTAGTGATTTCTAGCAGTAGTTTCAGGTCTGCTATTGTTTTAAGTGTCACAAGTGGCTGCTGATTGCTACAGCTTCGTGAAGCTCACTGC
The DNA here is from genome assembly GCA_013400135.1 of Rhinoptilus africanus. Taxonomy (NCBI): domain Eukaryota; kingdom Metazoa; phylum Chordata; class Aves; order Charadriiformes; family Glareolidae; genus Rhinoptilus; species Rhinoptilus africanus. The sequence goes on from VXBO01011985.1 coordinate 36,894, forward strand.
TGCACCAGAGACGTGTTTCCTTACCCTTAGGTTTGACTCAGCTAAACTGGAACGAGGAAGGGTATTAGGATTCTTGGCACACTGATTATGTATTCCAGCTGCCTTGATAATCTGGTCCTTTTCTTGGGAGGAGTTTTTGTTGGTTCTGGTTTGGTGTTTTGGGGGGTTTTTTGTCCAGAAACAGATAAGATTCCATCACTAACGATAGCCCATGCAGTTCACATTTCACAGGGTTGTATCTACAATCCAGTTAGCCTCTCCCTTTCCATAAATCTTCCTTGTGGCGATCTGCACCACTGACATGTTCTCTAACTGCTTTCTCGGAACCTGAAGTCCCTCACAAATAACAAGGAAAAGGCAAATAAAACCATACCCTAACACCCCACTCTCGCCCCCGAGATCTTAGTTGAAATCTGAGATTGCTTTATAATTCTTAACTTCACTGATAAGAACTTCCACATATCAATCACCTCATTGTGCTGGTTTATGTTTGAGTGGTAAACCATGCTAAAGGAATTCATCACAATGCTAGCAGCAAAACTACTTACCTAAGAAGAGGGTAATAGTTTCATGTAATAAAGTTAACTGTGCTTTTAGCTGGTGTCCTAAGAAGGCTTCCTGTGCAGGCCCGTGATCAGGCCTGTTGTCCCAGATCTTGGTATCTTTGAGACTATTCTGCTGTATGAGAGGAAATGACAGACACACAGAAAATATGGGCAAGTATCGATGAAGTTTCATGGTAGCCCATCAAGTTGCCCACCCTCTCACGTGCAGACACTGATACTGGCTTCCCCAAAGTTTATATAATATTATAATCCATGTTATATTTAAATGAGAGAGATACTTTTTTTTCTGCTTGTATTTTCCTAATATATATAGACATGTATCAGTTCCTATACTGAAGTGTTATGTATTTTTATTCTGGCAAGGTCTAATTATGTCTTCTTTCACTTTTAAAGTGTATTGGTTGTACTCAACATAATGGCTTTTTTTCAACAGAGAGAACCAGCAGAAGAACATCAAGATCGCGCATAGTCACAAGACAGCAAATCCATAATTTGCAAGATGGTGCAGAACTTTATGAAGCAATTCAGAATGCATCTGATCCTGCTTATATGGAGGTAACTGTAGATCACAGTGGGCTAATTTTGAAATGCTTGTGGAATAATTTACAATTTAGTACCTCCTGCTAAAATCAACCATTAAATCATTATTTATTTTTGCTGCCTTTTGAGATTTTCTGCAGCATGTTTACTGCTAAACAAATTAAGATTTAAAAAATATGAAGACATTTTAATAAAAGCTTGTTGAAATAGATGGTAATATCTTGAATTGCAAAACAGAATGCTCTTTTCTCTTGATGTAAAAATCCCAGATACAGCACAATTAAAAGCCAATGTTACTTGTAATGGTATTACTTTGCTTTGTCTTGCATATATTAAAACTAAATACATCTTGTAAGTCTTGAGTTTCATACACTTATTCTTGCATGCAGTTCACCAAAGTGTCTGAATGATTATATTGTCGTTGCCATCACAACTTTTATTTTATTGTCACAACTTTTATTATATCGTCTTCACAACATTGAAGTCATTTTGCCTTTTTTAATAAAGATGCAGGTGATTAGTCCCTGCCAGTTGTTAAAAATTATATACATGCTTGCCTTTTGCAAGTCAGGGTCCTTGACTGTCATAAAGCCATACAATCTGTGACTTTATTTGATAAAATGTTACGCATATCCGTGGTGCTACATGAAAAGGCATCTGGATCTTGAAGGCTTAGTCAGAAGGGTAACACTCCTGATGCATTTTAGTGTAAAATACTGTCAGCTCAAAGACAGCAGCCCTCAGAGAGACGCAACTCTTCTTACAGCATTTTCTTCTGATATTTCTTCTTATGGAACAGGCAAGCATGCCTATTATGTTAAATATTCACCTTAGTGAATATTTATGCGCTCGTAAGCAGGCTTCTCACTAAACATAAGAACAGTGTGTAATGTAATACTTGGACAACTGAGTACCAGTCAAGACTGTTGCGTTAACGTACCTCATTTCAAGTCCTAGTAGTGTATCACTTGAACAAGAAATTGCTTGTAACAGATGAACACTTGAGAAAGAGTCTATCTAAAAACCTCATCAGGATTTTTTTTTAATTAATAAAAAAAGATACTGAATACATTTTCTCTTGGTTACAGGGATATCTCAGTGAAGACCAATTAAAATCTTTGAATGGTTACAGGCAGTTGATGAATGATAAAAAGCAAACTCAGATACAGGAAGAATTCAAGAAGGCTTTAGAGTCAGCAGAACATGAAGAAAATGGTTGTTTCAAAAGAGATGTGTCTACTGTATGGAAATTATGTGTGGTAGACTACAGAAAGCAAGAAAAACATAAAGGTTAGTATGTAGAAACTTATGAATAACTTTTATCTGAACATGTTAACTGGCCAACATAACAGGTAGATTTGAAGTTTCCCAGCAGTATTCTAGCTTGCACGTTAATGTTTCAGGCTTCATTTGGGTTTTGCTTTGGGGCTTTTAGGTTGGAGGAAGTGGTGTTGGATTTATTTTGTTTAAAAGCCTTCAAATTAGTATTGCACAGCTAATATATTTTAACCTGATATTGTTAGGAGTGATTCTGAGTATCTGGCGTCCGCTGCTAGATGTTTGTTCATTGTTAAAGGAAGGCAGTCGGTACAGAATCTACCAGCTGTTAACATCACAGTCCAAAGGAAGATCAGACTCAACTGACATACAATTAACAGCAACAAAGAAAACTCAGTATCTACAACTATCGGTAAGTGCTTTCAATGCATAAAGATGTATCATTAAAATGTACTGTGGTGTAGATAAACATGTTGTAAAATCTTAACAATTTTTTGTTTCTTCAGGTATCACAGGAGATGCTGGTACAGATTTTCTTTCCAAGAAAGGCTCTAAAATTCACCAGTTTGTCGGATCCTTCTTTTCAGCCACCATGTGCTGAAGTTGATTTAGTCGGAGTTGTAGTTTCTGTTAGCAGAACAGGTATGTTGTGGATCACGTTCATGTTCTCCTATTGAATAAGCACTAATTTTTTTATTTCAAAAGTCAACGTGATCTTGGTGTTGTACCTGCATCTCAGGCCTGTGAAAACCTGCTGATATCGCCCATCACCATGATACTGGCAGATAATTCTGTTTTCCTAAAGAAAAACTCTTTGCTTATTAGCTAAAGAAGAATTTCATAAGGAAGGATCCAAGCTCAAGAGGAGCTTTTCTTTATTTTTTTCCAGAAGTGGTGGAAGTAAGTTCTCACGTCTGTGTTCAGCATCTGCAGAAGTAGCATCGTGCATGTACATGAGCTCCCTCTTCTGTGTACAATGTCAAGGAATGAGTGGAACGCAGATACTGGAGCTCATGGGTAGGGCCAGGTGGATAATCTTCTAAATAAAAAGGAGAAGCACCACAGGAGTATTGGTTTTTAAGCACTGGAACACAGACTTCTCTGTTATCAGTAGGGAGATAGTGTGGAATATAAATGAAACATCAAACATCTGTTACCATGCACATAGGCTGCCATGTTATACTTACTTACTCTTGCAAGACACCTGTGATTTTTTTTTTTTATAGATAAAAATTGAAGTAATTGACCTTTATTTAAAGGTTTAAGGTTTAATTCAAACTTTTTCTTGCTTTTAGGTTTTGCTACTCTGGTGTACTTGTCTGATGAAAGCTATAATTTGGTGGCAGTGAAGATCTGGGCAGATCTCAGACACTTTGCTATTGAAGATATAGTTGTCCGCCGTTCATTCATTTCTGCAAGTAACCTTCAGTGGCAATCTGAATTCAGATCCGAAATTCCAACACTGCTGGCTGGAGATCTTTCTGTGTTCTCAGCCAGTCCAAAGGAAAACTATCTTCAAGAGAAAGTTAATGAACTGAGAAGTATGATAGAGGTAAATCTGTAGATTTGTAGTTTAATGATTAATTTTAGTTGCTGCATTACACTCTTCACCAAAAAGTTTGTTAGTACTGATAAATCTTTAAAACAAGTAACACACATAATGTTGAATTTGAGGTGATTTTGCAGGAGATGGAGCAAGGTACTAATGCACTTTTCCTGGAGGACCCTCCTTATCACCTATTGAATGTCTTTTGGTTTTTTTTAAATTCACCTCAACCAACACTGTCTTCAGGATGTGCCACAGAATCTTCCCTGATAAGCAAAAATACTTCAACTGTCAATAGGGAATCTGTCACGGACAGTTTGGGGCTAGCCTTTTAAAAGCTGACGTTTACTGTCTTGCTCAGTTGAACATCTTGACTATCAGACTGCTGGTTTCATTTATTTATTTTTTTTCATTTATTTTATTTTTTTTTTCCTAGCTGTGCTAAATAGCATGTCTTGGTCATGCATTCTCATTTCTTACTGAAAAACAAGTTTAAATACAAAAGGATTTTTTTCTTATTAACAATAAAAGGAAGGTATGATAGTTCTCTCCATGGAAAGTACAGCAGTCTTCTGAGTTGTTGGTTTGATACAAAATAAGCTTCTGGTAGGATTATGATGAGAAAACAAAAGTCCTAAATACTTGGTCTGTGATCATGTAGTACTTACGCAGTTTGAAACAACTTTCTGCATTGTAATCTGCTCTTTATAGAACATGGACTCCTTTTGCTCTGATGCAGAAAGTAAATTGATGAATTTGCTACAAAGAAATCGCTCATTTACACCCAGTTTACCTAAAAGATGTGGCTTGGAACACCCTTCTCCTTCCTGCACCTCAGGCCTTTATGCAGAGGATAAAAGTTTGGTGAGATTCTGGTATTTAATATGAGCTTTACTCTGACAGTACGGATATAAGTTTTATAGTGACAGCTGTGAACCGTGTCTGTTCTGGGTCCACTCCATGGGTTCTCTTCAGGGCAATGCAAGCTGATTCGAAGCTTTCTCTGTGTGTGGGTTTAGGATTATTCCCCAGGAGGAGCTGTGAGACTATTCTTCCTCCACGCAGTACATGAAAACCTCCCCTGTGGACCATGTCTTGACAGCATACTTTAAATATTCCAAATTTTATATGAGTAAAATGTATCATTCTTTCCCTGTAGATGATTTATTGCTTCTTGGTCCCATTGCAAAGATTATCTGACATGGATGTCACTGGAAGGAAAAATCTTGATGTGTATATTTTTCTTTTGTGGCATTCTGCAGTTCCTACCCTTGTTTAGAGAATTTATCTCCTGGTCTTTTTTTTCCTATATATTCTTTGCTATTTCCAAGATTTAAAAGGGAAGAGTTATTACCTAGTAGATGTTTACATTTTATAGCAGTCTTGACAAAAATGGAGTTAAATAATACTCGGGTTTCCTGTGAAGGCTGCTGGTGGCACATTGTTCCTGATGTGGAGTAGTGACTGCAGTCAGAACAAAAAATTTTCCCACTAATAATTGCAATGGAGGTGGAAACATCCTGATGTGAGATCAATTCCTTGACACTAAATTTAAGCTTATAAGGCATCCTTTTCCATTTCAGAGAGAGTGATAATATTTAATGCTAAAGGCTTCCTTTATATCTGTTTATTAAATATATATAAACCAAGTGAGACATTAAAGGTGTTCTCAAATTAAGCATGTGTTTGCAGGATTTGCTGTGTAGCATCTACCCTCTGTGTGTTGTTATCCTCACATTTTTTGGTCTATATTCTATCCCTTTTTTCCTTCAATTTTTTTCCCCCTCATTTTTCCCTGTTTAACAACCTTTTAAGGATATATCCAATGCAGTAGAATACTAACTCCTTTTTATGAGAGCTTTGATTTCTTACCATCTGGCACAGAAAAATTGCCATGCATTTAACTTAGATCTCAGAAACAGAATATAAATGTGCTGTCTTAATATACGTGTAAACAGTCATTATTAAGCATCAATACTTATTAGTCACCATCCCAAGATATCAAACTGAAGTTAAATTGGACATGAATGATGACATAGCATTTCTGATCAATTCCCGTCCTTCCCCCCCATATTTTGTGGAAGTAATTGAGGGAGCTAATGATAGGACATTCTATCCAACATAAAACTTATCTCTTTTTAACTAGATCTCTTCTAAAATGGAAATAAAGCATCCAAGCCCTTTGTCAACTAGCACACCAAATATGAAACTTGTCGCACAAGGATCAGCAAAAACGCCTTCATCTGCTGCAACTAATGAAGACCACCCCAGAAACAGCAAAAAGAGAAAAGCAATGGACTTCCTCAGTTGCATACCTGCCCCCCCACCACTGACACCAATCTGTTCCATCATTTCGCCATCCTTAAAAAAAGCATTTCAGCCTCCACGAAGTTTGGGCTTACAGCACAGCAAGTCATCAAAAGAAACAAATCAGAATATTGGTCATGTCACCCCCTGTAAAAAATCGGGAGAAACTGTCCATCTGTCTGAGAGTGATCTGGTTGCCGATGAAGAACTTGCAATGATTAATACACAAGCACTCATGAATAATTTACCAGAAGTAAAGAAGCTGGATTATGTAAATGAAAACAGCAATACAATAGCAACTAATTTATCTGATGATCCTTCACCCAGAAATAGTTCCAGGTCTACTGGGGAAGCAAATAACTAATCAAAAGGCAGTTCTGAAGTAGCTGAGGCTCTTCAAAAAGAGACCTAAGGACTTGTTACCACCCCGCAGAATGCTACAAAGACAAAGCCCCCAAAAATGCTACTAAATGCACATGTACAGTATTGTATATATTTCAAATTCAAATTATTTTTACACTTTGTACATTAATTCCTGATTGTATTTAATAAAGCTGTATTACAAAAACAAAGACTCATGAAATGACATTTCATCTGCCAAATAATTTGGAGCTGAGTAATTACACATTTCTCCCACAAACATGGACTGTACAGCAGCAGCAGTGGCTGTTACGGCTGAGGGTTTGATGACATTTTATAAGCCGTTGCTTTGATTTTGATGTATTCTTAAATTACAGCGGGATCTTTGTCTCAGTCTAAAGCAATCAGTTTTGTTACCCTCCGTGGTATTAGAACAGTTGTTTGTCAGTCCTAAGTAGCACAGGGCAAAACAAACAATTCTCAAAGTTTATTGTTACCAAACATTAATTCCGAAATACTCTCTATAATTCTGCCATAGTTCTTGTAGTTTTCCCCTCAAACATTCCCTATAGTGCAAAGAGAGTTTGAGAGAACGGCTGTGATTATTCGATTCTCGGCAAAATGCCAGTCAGGGGTATTAAGGGTAGATCCTTGGTCAGTGTTTCTGAGCTACTCCTTAAAGAAGCACTTGAGGCCACAGCATCGTGAAAGATAAACAGGTCTGTCTTGGATTTCATCACGGAGTGAGTTAGCGCTTGAACTCATTATTTTGTTCTCATTAATTTCAATAGGTGAAGCGTCTCAGAATCGGGAGTTTCTCCACTGGAGTGAGAAACACTATTGCTAGACCGGCTGCCAACTCCACATTTTAGTTTGTTGTCTGGCTGCCCCTTGCCCTGCTGCTTCCCGCCATGCGGGTGTCGAAGGAGGGAGGATGTTTCAGACCTGAGACCACCAGCTCCCACTCGGCAACCTTTCGGGGGTCCTGGGGCTCCAGTGCTGAACTAGGGGTGGCTCCTGTCACCAAGCTGGGCGTTGTGGCAGGACAGAACTGCAGTGGGACGATGCAAACCTGCTGATAGTTCTGCAAACACTTGTGCGATGCTGCAGAGCCAGGTTCCCTGGACCCCTAGTTCACCTTTATTTACAATGACAATATCGCTTCTTTAAATGCGGCTTGTGTATAAATGCAATTCACCTCATGCCCTGAAGACAGCTTCACTTTTGCCCAGAGACAGCTTCTTTTGTTACACCTCTTGCACTTCTCTGCCTGCCAAACTGCTGGATGGAGAGCAGCTACACCCGTGTTTCTTAACAGCCAGCGTGAGCTGTCTTCAGTTCCTACTGCAAAGCAACTCCCTCTCCTATAAGCACCGCCTAATTGTCCACACCCACTTCAAAAAAAAATAGCCATCAAAAATGCTGAGTTTTAAAACTGTTACAGGCTTCTTAATGACGTAATCAGCAGAATGTAATGATACGGGTAAAACTGCTGCAGGATTGCTGCTTTTCTCACTCACCCATCACTCAGTGGCTTCTTGGCACTTAAAGGTAGGAGTTGATTTCTCCCCTTACAAGGACATCTCTTTTTCTCCTGAAGTCACTATTTCGTACTTCTGAGTTAGTTTGGGTATTTGGTAGCCCTGTGCTTCAGCCGTTCAGAGCTGCCCCTGTAGCCCTGTTCCTATGTAGAAGTTAACAAGCACAAGCCTAACACTGATGTTTCCCTTTAGCAGCCTCCCCGTACGGACTCAGGATCAGTGGAACTCCTGTGTCACGGGAAGATAAAGGGCTGGGTTTGCCGCGTTGAAGTGTTTCGCCTCTGCGCCAGAGAAGCTGTTTGGCTGTGAGCTGAGGTAAGACCAGCATGAATCCAAAGAGCAGAGGTGTAGACAGGGAAGAGCATCAAATCCTCCTGCAATCTGTCAGAGCTACCTTCTCCCCCATTCCCTTTGCCTCTCTTAAAGCCAGCAGCAATGCTCTAGGCAAGGTGGAGCGGGAGGATACAAAATGTTATACAGCCAGACATAAGGTATTAAAACCACAAAAATGACAACTGCATGGGGAAGGAATTGGCTATATGGCCTGTAAGAAGGAAAGAATTTAGTGACAGAGCACAATGCAGGGGAAAAACCCCCAAAAAGCGTGTGGCACAGCCAGTAAATTTCACCATAAGCTTGAATGGGTTTTCGTGGAGGAAGAGGGATGAGAGGGAGTACAGTCTTGTACTGGGGACAGTGCTCTTAGATCGGTCACATAGAGCTGTGAGATCATAATCCAGAGACGCTTAAAGATTTGTAAGAAATAAAATTTAGACATGTAGTAGAAAAATACAAGAATAAAAAACAGTTTAGAAAAAAAAAATAAACTAGATACTCTTATACTCTGATAATTAAAATCCACTGAGGAATCCACCTCTTCAGTTAAATGGCATGTTGTTTGTACGTGCCACGTGAGGTCTTCTGTTTGAGAAGACTGGGGGTGGGTTGAAATGGGCACCCATCCTGTAAGCTGCATTTGGGCCACTGGAGCTTCTCCCATCATCTCTGCTTGGTTTTTCAGAGCGAAGAACGCTGTGGAAGGTAACATTGTGCTCATATTGTTCTTTCATCCGTTGTATCGTTTGTTGAGGGACATGATGAGTATTTCTTCTGTAGAGTCAATATTAACAGAAAATACAAGTATTTAGCTGCCCATGTATTAGAGGTTAGCACAAGCTTGCTAAGGTTCCTGATGTGTTCAGGCTAATGATTCACATCCCCACTGATCTATTTCTAGCCCTTTTTTGCCAAATTGTTCTTCAATTCCATCTGCTTCTTAAAAATATTTTTGTGACTGATGAAAAATGGAATGCAAGTATTTTTGGGGGCAGCCAGGACCTAAGAAGTTGGACAAATGCTTTGAAATGTAGGCCAGGTGAGACAGAGCTATGTAGAAGACCTGTGTATTATTTTACATGGGGTTTAGCACTAGCGGCTTGTTAGCCTCAGGGTGAGCTTTTAGGAATCTGGAGAAACCCAGACACAGACTCATAACCAACAAGAATAGAGGGCAAAAACCTGTTGTTGCTTTGTGTGAGCGCAAGTAGGGAAAAATCACACTCGATGGGGCTCACGCTCCAGGGCAGATCTGTAAACGCTGACGAGGCTGAGAGGGAGGGGAACAGGATCCCCAAACATTCAGGGCTTTCTGGAAAGACCAGAACAGCCTGCATTCTCTTGACACGTTCTTGGGAATTGTTCTTCCGAAGACCACCAGGGATTTCTGCTTGTCTGTGAGTTTGCAAACTGAGTATCTTTGGTTTTGCCATTTCTGTATTAGGCACAATTCTTCACCTAGAAAGTCTGTCCTGCATCCGTATTTTCAAAGCGTTGTGGTGTGCAAGTCCTGCATCGCTCAACATGGCTTTTTAACCTGGTGGAATTAAGGTGACCGTAATACAGGAGGTTGCCAGCTGCAGCATCCCACTTGTGAAGCGGGCACCAGGTCCTCCAGCAGCCAGTGCCCCGCACACGTGTGCAGATCACCAACTGGCACAAACCATATTGCCAGTAAAGACACACCAGGGTGGAAGCAACCTTCATCTGTCCCCAGATCACTGGTCAAAGAGCTGCTCCAAACTGAGCATAATTCCTTTAGTTCTACAGTGCTACTATAAGAAGCCCTCTTGTTTCAAATGATTAATAAAACAAAGTACAAGTTACTGAGTAGCTCAACCTATAATAGATGATTACCAGTAAAATCCGCCTCTCCAGTGATGCCCTACAACTGGCTCCTAGCTGGTGCTGGTGAAGTGAGAGCTGACACTTGCAGTTGGCCACTAAGGCTGTTGGTGTCCTTGCCTGCCTTCACCCCCAAGCCTTCCACGTCCTGCCTCTCGCTCTGGAGCCACAGCCCTCTGCCATTTGTCTCTGTCACGCACCAAAAGGAGCAGTGCTGATTTTTGACTAGAGTTCCCAGTTAGTGCAAAACAAATAAATCCGTCGCAATGAAGTACCCATGCCCTGTTTTCTCGTGACAACAAATAATTTAGCACATGTTAGCTTCTGGATCTAGTAGAGAGGAGTGCTCTTGCCACTGTAACGTACTTTAGGGCTGGCTGGTTAAAGGCTGCAAAAGTAGCCTGTATGGAGTTCTTTAGTCATATAACCATTAATCCTGCATCCACTAGCCAAACTAGCACACTTAGAGCCATATTTGACTGCCTCTATATCCTACCACATGCAGAGTTCATACATTCATTGCATCCCTTTTGCATGTGCACATTAAGATCTTTAAAAAGATCCTCTAGAGCCCCATTTCTTGACCACACTTAATGTAGCATCCCACCGTGGCAAGACAACATTTGTTATGGTTAGCTTTCTTAAGAACAGATGTCTGAATATTGTCTGTAGTGCTTAGATGTGTTTTGTGCCCAAATAGAGAGAGTGCTCCTCAAAATACAGAATGAAAATCAGCGTTCCCGCCCTGAGGAGTTTGCAGTGTACGTACATACTTCAGGAGGAAGGTGCTTTTTCTACTGCCTCGCTCACTTCAGCACAGTCAGGCTCCTTCAGGCCTGAATTCAATGCAGGCTGCGTACTGAGGAATAGAAATTTTCCAAGACAATCCCTCTGTTGTCAGTTACTAGGCTACTTTTTAGGGTATATGAAGAAGAGGAGTGCTGGCCTTTCTCAGAGCACATCAATAAAATGAGCAGCTGTCTGCTGTATCAAAGAGAAAGAGATGTACCTTGTCAGTTCTCGAACATTGAACTTCCAGGGTGTATCTGGTTCTTGGAATATAACTTCATATCTATTTTCACGTGCCTGCAGGAGGACACAGAAGTTTTAGATGTATGGCTGTGGATCTGAGAAGTAGCCTATCTGCCAGCCCCCCTGAGATTTTATCTGGCTAAGCAATGTATGACGCGTACCAGGCGCCAGAAAGAGGAAAACAACCATGACTCTCATCAAGGTGCTGGTCTGAGTCCCAGATAGTTTGTTTCCTTTACATCAAAGGATTTGGGTCTCCCAGTAAAACCTGCCTCAGCATTTCTCCCCATCCTCGTCCCCCACGGCAATGATATCCTGGCACTCTCTGGAAGTCACAGATGGTTCAAGAGACACCAGTTGGCCACGCCAGTCTGGAGCTTCTGGGAGGGTGAGGTCAACATCTCACAGTCATGCTCTTTCCAAACACTGAGACCACGGGCCTTCAATTTTTTTTTTAAGGTAAAGCAACATATTTGTGTGTGTATATATACTTAATACAATTATTGATTGCTTTTGGGTTTTGATTTGGATGAAAGGAGTCAGGGAAATCGGTTGATCTTTTTCTGTCTTGTTCATTTCTGGCTGTGCTCTCTCATGCTGCCTGGTCACTCACAAGCAGTCCAAGCTGCTACTGGAGTGGCGCATCCAGGCTTTCCAGCACCACCAGAAATTCTTGCCTCTTCTGTGCTCCCTTACAAGCACTACTTAGACCAAAATTTCTTAACTGACAAGACCATAACCCAAGAACAGAAGCATGAGTACATTATGCAGCTGTAGTAAAGCTATTGCCGTCTCTGCCATAACTGCTGACAAGAGATACCAGTGCGTCCTCGAAGACTCTTTATGGTGTGTTTTTCACAAGTCATTATGTAAAATTGGAAGTCATATATCGATATATTTGTCACCAAATAGTTTGGGAACTGCTCAATTGATGTCACTACTGGGGAACTGGATGGCATCCCAATTGCCAAGAAGTAACAGGGCACGTTCAAAGGCTGTGAATCTTTTCAAGTAATTTTGCTCTCACTGAGTGATACAGCCAATTAGCTAAAACAACTGCACTGGCACCTCTTCCCCTACTTCGTCACAGTATCAATCCTTAACTATCATTAGAGAACTAAGGGAAATGGGAAGTAATTATTTTTAGCCATGTTAAGAACCATTACGGTCAGATCACCTCTTAAATGTCATAACTGAGCATACACAAAAGCAATAAATCAGAGCTTTCCCTACCATCATCACATACGGCTTCATTTCCCAAGCATGGATGTTGGTATTATCAATAATAACCGGGCTTTTCCCATTCTTCATTGCTTTGCGTGCTGGAATGTAACACATTAATTAAAGCTAAAATGTATCGAATAACAGACTGATCCAGGTCTTACTAGCCCCCAAGGGTCCTCTCTTTGCCCACTGCTAGCACGCTTGGGTCCCCAGCAGACTTGGGTTGGTAGCTACCACCCAAACAGGAGCAGAGGTCAGTGCCCAGCAGATGGTCTCCTGCAGGAGGTGTCCTCAGCAGCAAGAGCTGAAGCTCTCATAGAACATACCAGCATTGGAGCACTAGGTATTTACAACAGCTAAAAATGACTGTTATTTGCAAAAGATCCCTGTTATATGATCTCAAAGTATGTCTGCCATTGCTAGTGGTGAATTCAGAGTGCAGCCCCAAAAGCACGTTACATTTTTCTCTCTGAAGTAGAGACCTGGCTTGTTTCATTCTCAAACTTACAATTAGGTTGGCAAGTTTTCCCCCCGGCTGTCACTAGCTTCCCCCATCCCCCATAACGCCCCCTTCCGAGTCAGGACAGACATCCAAGAAGCTCCAGCCCGGAGGAGCTTGCGTGCCACCTGCTGCTACCAAGCTTCAGCACTGAATGGTCGCTGGTTTGCTTTCTACAAATAACATTTATAGATCACCAACATTTTTTCATTCATAAATGTCTCTCTTATAAGTCAGAAGAAACAAAATCAGAAGTGTAACCATATTTTTTTTAACCAGTGCCCTGTGAAATTCAGTATATGACAACACTTTGAGATATTTTTATTTTGTGGGGCTCATTTTAAAGACAGACTGAGAAGCAAAACTACTTGGCAAAACCTCTGGATCGGTTTCAGTCACCTCGCTTTTGGTTCCATTTGTGTGCATCCTCCAGGAAGTCAGGCTCAAACACATATACACCATTTTCAATAAAGAAGTCATCGGTACTAAGAACTACAGCACCGGGATAGTCGCGTTTCAGTTGTCTGGAAAACAAAAAATGATAGGAGGATTACTATATGCGAAGACATGCCTTTAATTGGGATTGTTAAATGAAGAGCTGTATGAATGCTCTGCAAGTACGGACAGCGCTGCATCTGAAAAATCTCAGCTTAAAGGATCTGAAAGTAAAGTAATCAGTTGATGGATGCAATGGACCTTAAAGGCACGGCCTGGATTTCTTTAATTCAGCCGAGGAATCTGCAATGGACTGACAACACAAATCTTTAACCATATTAATATATTCAGTTATCTGATAAAGTATGACTGTAAAAACAAAAAAAACCCCCACCAACTCCAAACTTGCTAATCCCACGGGAATGGGTCTCAAAAGACAATTTGATCCTGGGAATTTTGCTACAGAGAGTTTTTTGAAGATAAGCAGGAGGAATGATGATTTCTCATTCAGTAAAGATGGTCTATATTATCATCAGTTTGTCTTGTTTGGGGTTTTTTTTTGGCTACAAAGCACTTTTTTAATTTGCAAACAAATATCTGACTGATTAGTGAGTATTTCCTATTATTTATTGTAATTTTACGGTTCTTTCTGCTTTTCACTTGTCCCTGCTTTACTTTATAATCCTCTTGCAGAGTTGAGACATTTTTATTTATTTTTCAGCTTTTACACAAGTTTTGTAAACAAATCTGAATTGCTGAGACGGGCAGCCCCAAATGCAACAGACCCATAACCGCGGTCCCCCATGGTCAGTGGCACAGGACCACCCCCCCCTTCGCTTCTCTCTGCTGTGTCCCCCACAGCGATGCTCGGTCACGCCCGGGATGCCCACGCATGGTGGACACATGTCCCCAGCTGCCTTCCCAGACACTGAAAATGCTCCTTAAATACAAAGCATTTCTCTGTCAGTCTTTATAGAGTATAAAAAAAAAAAAAATCATGCAAAATCAGTTCCTGTTTGTGTGCTTTCATCTACATTTATTTGTGTCCACAGAAAGAACTGTCTATTTTTTCCAGTCAAGGGAGTGCGGGGGGAGGAGGGAGTCTCTGGAAGAGGTCAGGGAGAGCCTACAGCATCATCTCCCTGCTCTCTGCCTCCCTAAGGCCCAAAGCGTCTCTGGAAAAGAAAGGCCCATGGAGAAACCCTGTGGGTGCCAGACGTGAGTGTGCTGCCCTGCTATCTCCCACCACACGTGGTCTCCCCGCCCTGGCACTCATAAGCTGCAAAAACAACTATTTCTCAATGTCTTTGCTAATTGAGCAATAAGCAAGGAAAAAGGTGCCTCCAGGTTATCGGCAAAAAAACAGACCCACAGACAGAAAAGGCTGAATTCTGTCATCTCTAGCTCTGCCCTAACCGTTTACTTACCACTTTGACCCTAATCTGCCTGCTAGCAGCAATTCCTCGCCGGGATTGCGTGTTACATTTAAGCGAATAAAGGTCACCTTCTGACTTTGTTCCTCCTCCACTGTAACTTCTACCATCTGCTGATTAATTAGTATTATTAATACCAGAGAGCAGCAACTCCCTGCTGAGGGACTGGCCAGGGACGGGCTGCAGCCACTGTAAGGTACCATTGAGCACCTCCATGTCATTCTCTTCTAGCTCCAAACAGATGCTTTATTCCCATAATTAGTGCTGGGCAAACGGATCGAACACAAGTCATATTGCGAACTGTTAGCAAAGAGTCAAATTATTTTTGCTTTCGTCTTGGGCCCAGGCAAAGGATTGTTATCATGAAAAGCACGGGAGCACCTAACCCTTATCTGGTTTCTCCCCTGCCGATAAAGTGATACATTCAGGTCTGACCGTAATTCAGCACCTTTCCTGCCACTTTACCCATCTGTGTCGCTACCTCTGCTCTAAAAAAACCTACTGTGATGAAATACTTCTCATCCCTTTAGCTACTAATAGGCACATAACGCTGCACACTTGAATGAAAGAACCCAAGATTATTTTCTTTTCTTGCTCAGTGTTTCTTTTAAAAATGTTCTCAACCAGCGCGAACCTTAAAAATTATCTTCTTAGCCAATACCTTATTACATTTTTAACACATATATGCGCACTCGCATGAAAGCTCTGCTATTAGCCCTTAAGCCATCTAACCAGTGTGTGATTACCTGTAACCGCAGTCTGTCTGCTATCCTCCTGCCGCTGGTAATTACTGCAGGTAAAAGCTGTGCTTCAAAGGAGGAAAAACATGGCACAAAAAGTGCTAAGAACTATGAATTACCGTCACGCTTGCTAAATTTATACCAAACAAACTCCTACTAACAGCCACATAAGAAAACGTTAAGTGGGAAAAAGAAGATGTTTTGCCTTCTGCTCATTTTGCTGGTTTTAACTTTTAGCTTTCTACAACAACCAAACTGGCACTGAAGTTTATGACCATTTTCCGTAATTCCCTATTGCCCAAGAAGCTGACAAAAATCCTGTTTCTTTTCTCCCTTACAATTTCAAAGGGTACAGAAACCTCTTTGGTATGTTCCTTGAGAAATAAGCCTTCTATGATCTATGCAGGACCAGAAATTGGTTTAGAAGAAAGGTTTTATAATCACATCAGGCTCCTAAGCACTGTATGGAATAAAAATGCCAATAGTTTAGCAAAATATACAGCAGTTATGCAAAATAGGGGGGCTTGTGCCCAGTGTTATTAATTAATAAATTTCAAGCAGCACTGCAAAAAGAAAAATACCCATTGCCATTTTAGATCAGTAAGTGTAAAGCAAACTAAGGAGGAAAAGAAAAATGACATTTCTTTGCAAGATCAAAGGGTACATCTGAGCTATGTTTGCATTTTTTAAAAAAGCCACTGAACTTTAAGTGCTGCAGCATGATAAGCAGCATCTATCAAAGGCTCAGTGTTAATTTGCCTAATTGGGACATTTAATAGCACAGTGTTACAGCTCTCTGTCTTGCAGGAGTTACAAAATACAGTATGTGCTATATTCTGCTAAAGAAAAGTTTGCTGCCTTTCAGAAAATACAAAGGATAAGAAAATAAGAAGAGAAAGGGGGATGTTTCCTCCTTTTGCAACAAATCTCCCCAAACCCTTTTCTCTCCCTCCCACAAGGCGAAGCAGGTTTCCACGCCAGCTACCGCAGCTCATCAGATCGGCTGATACAGTCAGGGGAAAAAAGAAAGCTTTTGGATGCTTCCACTCTTCAGCTCCGACACAACAGCAGCAACTTCACGGATCTTCCAGCAGGACCTGGGAACTGGTAAAGCCCCTGGAAACACAAAGCTGGGCAGAGGCAGAAGGTTCGCCGTCTGCCCTCACCAGCCCCACTGGCAGCCCAGGCAGCAGGGACGCTTCTCACCGACGCAGCGTCTTGGCTAGTGTTTGTTGGTGCCGCCTCACCCCGCTCAGAGAGATGACGGCTGCCGTGATTAAAAAAGGAGAATCCTTCTGTTGAAAAAACAGCTGTGTTTCTGGGGGTTCTAATTGACAAGCGGCTGAATGTGAGCCAGCAGTGTGTGCCCAGGTGGCCAAGAAAGCCAATGGCATCCTGGCTTGTATTAGAAATAGCGTGACCAGCAGAAGCAGGGAGGTGATTGTCCCCCNGCCTGCGGCAGCATTGGAACCACTGCCTCAGTGACCAGATCGGTGGCTTTAGGGTCTCCTGCGCTATTCATCTAATGATCTGTTCCCATGATTCATACCAGTTTTAATTCATCTTTTTTTCCTAAATAGCATCTTCAGTGTTTTCAAACAAGCATTTCAGATTTTAAGTCCATATATAGACAACAAAATAACTATTCAGAGTTTCAGCTAGCTGGATGCATTATAGTACTTGGGAGAATTGTCCATGGACACTAATAACATCATTGGAGACAGATGTGTTTCCATCAGCAAATTTGAAAATAAACTAATTTCTGATTTGAGCCTGATAAGCAGAGTGGAAGGAACATGGGCAACAGAATGATACGTGGGGCAGATCTCGGGGCTGGAAAATTCCCAAGGCACTTCCAGGCAGAACTAGGAGATCTGGAGCGCATGCCCAGCACTTATCAGCTGCCTGCTGGGTTCTAACAGTTTCTGGTACCTGAGGACTTTGCCCTGATGGGAGCCAGCCCACGATCCCTGCGCTGCTGGCAGAGGACGTACATGCCTTCGTGTCTGATCCATGGGGGCTAAAGCAGCCACTCCATCTTCTACAGCCGCAGGCTGCACATCGTATTTGATAAACGCATTCAGGAGAATCACCTGAAGCGGTACAAAGGGTGTATGTGTGTGTGTATACAGACACATACACAAAGGTAAATGTTTACAATGCGTTGCCACCTGGAAGCAGGAGCTCCAGAGCTAAAGTCCATGAACCCTGGTCAGAGCCACAATTCTGCAGCGGGATGGGGGTGCGGGGACGAACTGGGGAAGGTAATGGATCGTACAGAGCACGCCAAGCAGTGATGCTCCAGTGCCAGCGCATTTGTTTCCTTCCTGTTCTGGCAGATTCCTCCCTTGGTGCTTCATAAGGGCACAGAAGAACGAACCCATTTCAAGTGATAAATCAACAGCAGTAGCTGAAAAGTTGCGTGTTTGATCATGCCCAGCCTGGTGCCTGAGCAAACCTGCCAGACAGAGGGTTACACGAGTTGTGCGCCATTGCACTATGTTGTAGAAGAGCTGGAAATGCAGCTACTGTGCAATAAAGAGTGGTGGGGAAGCAGGTAGGAACTCGGATGTGGCTCACTTGATCTTTTGGAGGCATTTTTGGAAACTATACCTGCTATTGCACCTCAGGTAACTGTTGTCTTAGCAGTCACCCAGGTCTGATCGTGAAATCTGAACTTTGAAGCTGGGGGCATGCCTTCAGGAGGAGGGTGTTACACTCACCTGATGGAAGCTTTGGGAGATGCAGCTCCCAGCTCCTCCTCCTCTCCTACACGCTTCTGCTGGTGGTGACGGATGGCGAACAGTTAGAGGGAGATGGCTAAGGTCACCTAAAATAGGTGGTTCAGGGAAGCATATTCTAAACAGTGAAGGAATTGGAAAGGTTTGGAGCTCAGCGGAGGGCAGACCAACTCCTCATTCTGCCTTGACTATTCGTCACTATTCACCATCTTTACCAGAAATGAAAACCAGCCCTGAACCGATCCATACCAGTGTCGGCTGCTCTGAGCTGGGGAAGCAGTCAGGTCAGGGAAATTATTTTAATGAAGATGCGTTAACTAAATGTTACAAAGCTGTGTCCATCTGTGCTGGGTGTCACTGAAAGATCAGGGAACCGAGACATGGATCCGAGATTGTTCCTAGGATTGAGTGAGGAACTGAAAAGGGGCCTTTCTGCTGGAGTTATCAGTGACTTGCCATGTCACCGGTGATAACATTCATGGTTTGTGACTCTTCCGAGCACAAGATGTACAAGGTGTGACAGAAATACTGGCTGACACACAGAATGAATGACTGGCAGTGTGCGTGAAAGCACCAGCAGAATCAACAGAGCAAAGGCTAAAACAATGGTACGCACTGACAACCAAAGAACAACCTTAACAACAACAAAACTGGGAAAGGTGCTGTTTACACAGTCCTGAGAAGCCAGCACTCGGCTAAGGCCTGGCACGGATGACTTGCCGCTGGAAGACCCATGGTCTGAGAGCAGGAGGATGGGCAGGGGGTCACACCAGCCTGCACACACCCTCCTTCCTCTCCTCCTTCTAAAAGGGGTAGAGGCTGCGGCTGGAAAGACACCCAAAATGGGAAATTAAAGTAATGGGCAAAAAAAAAAACCTGCCTAAGATTCACAGAGCACCAAGTAAGCAAAATTTGGAGGCAAAAAGATGGCAGCACAGATACCGCTGGCTGCAGGATGGCACAGCAGACGTGGCAAAACCCACCCTGTCACCACCCACCAAGAGGAACCCAGAGGAGAAAGTGAGGATAGGACAGCTAAAGGTCCTTGTCCTCTCTGATTTTAGACAGACCACCTGTGCATACGCATCTCAGGGCTTGCAGGAATTTGGGTGTCATAGTGCGAGTGAATAAAACCTGAGAGAATGAATCTGAACGGGTAAAATGAGCTTAGCGAGGATTTTGCAAATAAATACCACTTTGCTCCTCCAGCAGGATCTTGCACTCAGCTTTGCTGCAGTAATTTTCTGCAAACATCGCTTTACTTAGCACATTGCATTTACCAACACCAAAAGGTACATGATGTGGGAACAGCAAATCTCAGAATTTTCTTGGCATGGCCTTTTCATAAGCTGGACAAAGTTAATGGCGAGGTACTAAATGCAGGGAAGGGAGCCGCCCTTTGATCCGTGCGCTGCTGAATGGCCAAATGTAATGATACAATTAATGGGAACTAGAAACAGAACGAGTTCCTCAAATGTTCATCTCACAGGGAACTAAAACAATACTTACAACTGAGTTTGTAACTCTGTCATTAATAATTAACCTTGTGTTTTCACCTAAAAAACCAGGTGTGTCAGTTATTTGCACTGTCTGAGAATATGGCCCCAAATCATTACGTTTTTATTGTACTACGAGAAGACCCAAACCCCCTGAAGGCGAAGGGGCCTGCACTTACACAACCTCTTTAGGGGGAGACATATTTTGGGTGTCAGTAAAAACACAGCGTTTGGCTGTTCATTAAAGCCCTTGGTCTTGCAGAAGCCCTGTGCGGCAGAAGACACAGCGTGACATGGAGGACTGTACCCAAAAGAGGGAACTGTAGGTTATCCCTGTGCCTCACACAGCTTCCCGCTGGTGCCGCTCAGAGCAGAGCCCTTCCTGTGGCAACCCGTGATCCCGGCATGGGTTCCTCACCCAAGCAGAGCAAGAAGACAGCGAGTGTCCCTCTCTTACAGACTCACAGAACGGTTCGGGTTGGAAGGGATCTTAAAGATCACCTAGTTCCAAGCCCCTGCCACGGGCAGGGACACCTCCCACCTGCAGGAACACTTTGTTTTGATGGAGAGTGGGTGACCCTGGGAGCTGTGAAACACCAGAACCTGACATTTTCTGATACCAGACTATGGCTATGCTGTGTCACGTCGACTGCGGCGCCGCCTCCTAGCATCCCCCTCTGTTTTTTCCACC
The DNA here is from genome assembly GCA_013400135.1 of Rhinoptilus africanus. Taxonomy (NCBI): domain Eukaryota; kingdom Metazoa; phylum Chordata; class Aves; order Charadriiformes; family Glareolidae; genus Rhinoptilus; species Rhinoptilus africanus. Next base: position 57,504 of record VXBO01011985.1, read on the forward strand.
TATTTCATCCATCTTGGAGCTGCTGGCGAGTGGAACAGTCTCCTCTGCCTGTTTCATACACCCCTGTGGCTCTGACCGGAGGGCAGGCCATCACGAAAACAGAAGTCAAGAGTTGTTAAGTCGGTTTTGCCAGTCAGAGCGAAACTTTACGCTGTTTGTGATTAACCACAATAAAACCCCCCCCGCCAGGCTGGTGCTTTTTAGAGGAGAAACAACTGTCCTGGCGTGGGTGATGAGCCCATCCTACGAGACACATCCACCTAAACATGAGGAGGAACTTCTTTCCCTTGAGGGTGGCAGAGCACTGGAACAGGCTGCCCAGGGAGGTGGTGGAGTCTCCGTCTCTGGAGACATTCAAATCCCGCCTGGATGGGTTCCTGTGTAACCTGCTCTAAGGTGGCCCTGCTCTGGCAGGGGGTTGGACTAGATGATCTCCAGAGGGCCCTTCCAACCCTACCATTCCCTGATTCTGTGATCCCTTTCGGCACCGCCCGCTCAGAACGGCTCCACGCCGAGCTGCGGGCCCTGAGCCGGGAGGCACCTCCAGGTTCCCGCAGCCACGGAGCTCCCAGGGGTTTCTGCCGGCAGCGCCGCTTCCCGGCCGGCTCCGCTCGACCGAGGGCCCTGCGCGGCTCCCACTCCCCCCCCCCCCCACGGCCACCAAAACAGCCCCGNGTGGGTTTCCGAGAGGCTTCTCCTGTGAAAACGAAAGCTGCCTTCAAGAGAAATAAACGGGAGAGACAGGGCGTTTGCGGCCCGTCCGGCAACACCGTCCCGTTACGGCAGCAGCCGCCTACCCCCAGCACGAGCCCGAGGTACCACCTTCAGTTACTTAAAATCAGGATTCATCTCCGAAGTCTCAAAGACGGGGAAACACACGCCAGTGCTGAAGTGTTCAGTCCCGTGTGCCGCCCCTGTGTCCTGTGAAACACGGGGCATCCCGGAACGGGAATCGCCACCTCACTTCAGAGGAGTGCAGGTAGCTGCTCTACCCCACACACGGCCTGACCTCTTCTATTTTAATTCCTTTCTTTTTTTCTTTTTTAACAGCGATGGAGCTATTGGAGCCAAACACACCCTCCCCCCCAAAAAAAAGCAGACAAGGGTTCCAAGCAGAACTCGCTAAATAACTGCCCCGCACTGCACGAATGACCCTGTGCACCACGTTCACTACATCAGCTTTACTTTTTTCAAACACACGATCGCATGAGAAACCGTAGGAAGTTTCACAAGATTTATTTCCCCAGCAGAAATGCTGGTCTGCTTCAACTTGGTCACCACGCAAAGCTGAAGAAAGAAATGATAGCTTCCAGTTAAACCCAAAATAGTGTGGTATCACGCTCTCCCTCTCAGATCCATATACAGCATCAACCAAAATCGCAATATCAAAAATTTTAAAAAAATATATCAAATCATAATAAAAAAAATCAAAATATCAATACCAAAAGTATTACTTCTTAGTGAGAAGCCAGCCTTGGGTATGGCACCAGGTCACACCGCCAGCGAACTACACCCCTGAAGGTTTAAGAGTTTAAAACTTAAACCCTGAAGGTTTAAGAGTTTGCAAAGAGTGCTAAAGAGAGTGTTCACACACCGGGAGAAAGCCAAGCTCCCTGGGAATCAGGAGGGCAAAAAAGTGGCAGGAAAGATACATAAACTCTGCAATTCAAAGATAACAGGGGAGGTTTAAAGTAAACTAAAACTGGCAGCACCCTACTAAAAGATGAATCACCTTTTGTCCATACAAGAATACTGTAGGATTTTGAAAACTTATTTTTATTTTAAGCATTCTGGAAGGTCAGTATTCAGTAACAGAAAATATAAGCATTCGGATTTCTTTCTGAATAAACAAAAGTAGGAAAAAAAATATTAACCCTTGAGTGGCAGTTCCTTGAAATTAAACTAACAACTTCTCTGTTGCCACTGGTACCTCAGGTAAGTCCAAAGCACACTTTTCTTTTTGAAGAAAGAACCCTACCACACCCCACCCTTTGCTTTCTGCTTCACTCCTCCTGTTCCTGGTGGGTGAACCCACCAGCCACCTCGGCATCATGAACTGGGTCTACACTCACATGGTGGTGTAACTCCACCGCCTCCCATCCCGAGCCACTCGGCGCTTGGTGTGATTCCCCCTGCCTGGACCACACACCAACATAGGATACACAACTGCCAAGAAAAGTTGTGGGTGTCCCATCCCTGGAAATGTTCAAGGCCAGGCTGGATGGGGCTTTGAGCAACCTGGTCTAGTGGGAGGTGTCCCTGTCCCTGGCACAGGGTTGGAACTGGATGATCTTTGAAGGTCTCTTCCAACCCAAACCATTCTATGATAAGTCACGAATGGCTTGTGAAAGGCAGGGGACATCAATCACCTCCTGACTGACTCGTAGGTCTGTACTCAGGTCATGGCCTAGAGGGGGAGATACCAGAACAAGTCTAGCAAGTTTTGGGCTTGTGCAACTGGTGGAAAAGTACCAGAATGTCTTATTGTCCGAGTTGGGCCAAAATGGAAAAGTACCTGATGAAAGTCAATTACCTCAGACCCTATAAATAGCAACTCTAATTGAGACTCTTCGAGTGCACACGAATTGCAGCGGGCTGTGACCAGACCTCCCCTGCGGTGGGACGCCCCTCAGGCATAAACCTCTCGAGCTTTAAAGACCATTCGCCTACAAAGGGACAGGGTGAAGTCAAACATCTTAAGGCCCAAATTACAGCCCCTTGAGGAAGAGTGTTTACTCTAAACTCAGGAAGTGGGAAATATTAACTACAGGTTAGCCTCTTCCATCCACCTCTCCACCTACCTACGTGCTTGAATATACACATTGGCCTTTATGAGTGTGGGTGTTGACATATTTCATTGGATCCAAATATTTCTCTCTGTGAGGAGAGGAAAAGGGCACCTGTCGGCTCAGAGGAGTCACCTGCCGTGAAGGGATGCTGGTCGGTGCAGGTAAAGAGTTGGGTGGTGTCTGTGTGACTCGAACGGCACGTGTTTGTATCTTTTGTGTTTATACACATATTCTGCTTTAGGATGCCTTGGAAAAAGTTAGTGCGAATCTTGTCATTCTCAAATCTGTAATTAAGTCGCTGTTTTAATTATAACATATTCTACTGAATCACCTTGTTAATCCTTAAATAGGTTCATGATTAAGTGCTGCTAAAATTCAACCTTTTGATCCACCTCAAACCATTAATAAATCTTGAGTTGCTGCTAAATCGTAACCGTGTCAAACATTTCATCTGCGACACCTCAGCACCCCACTGCTGGGCACTACAAGCACCACTTTAAAGACAGATGCACAGAACAGGTCACATTTTATGGACCTACAGCAACACGTCACAGTAGTTCTGCCCTTCTCCAGAGCAGCAACAGAGAGCTGGTGGAGAAGCCTTGACCTGTTTACAGCCTCCGTGGAAAAAAGAACATAGAGGAATCCAATCACACCTCGGAAAAAAAACACCACAAAATTGTATTTTAAAAACATGGGATGAAATTAATCACCTATGTAATTTAGCTCACTCTACATATGTAAATATTTCCCACTTTTCTGATATCTCCGTGGGCCTTACGTAGACATTTACATGACCAGAAATTTAGATATTTACTGTTGAGGTTTTATTAATTTCTGTCGCTTATCTCCCCCAGGAAATCACACTCCACCCATGTTACTGGGATAATTTCCTCAGTAACAGAGGAATTGTTACCTGTAAGGTTACTGTTCTAGCTGAAGACATTAACCTTAATTTTGAAGGAAAACCCTAATATTATTTTTTTTTTTTAAAAAAGGAAACAACTGCTCTTAGCTTAAATTTCTCCTCACATCATAAGAATTTTAAGTAAAACATTGAAAAAGGAATACCACTAACAAAAACATCAAATTACTGGTAACCAATGCTAGTTACAGGTCTTACCAGTCTACCAAAATCCACACACATCTTTCCTCCACTGTATTTGAATTGGGTCTGTAGTGAAAATTTCTCCTTATTTCTGTAATCCCAAATGGGTCTAGTTGAAGGGAAGAATCAAGGCTGGTCTCAGGAGAAAACAAGGTAAGTTGTGCCCCTCTGAATGAAAGAACAGGAGCAACTGATGAAGACTTCCCGCTTGACGTTGTAAAGAGACTGGGATGTAATTGTGAGTGACAGGATGAAAGGTAAGAAATAGGGTAAGGCACCAAATTAACAACAGAGAAACAAGCACTTTTCCCTGCCTGTGGACATCGCTACCAGTTCATGTGGCAACATCTGGGATCTTGAGACGAGCGAATTAAACACCGGAGCCTGAAGCTCACACCTCATGCCAACAGACACCCCCTCTCTGCTTACTGGTCTCTGCTCTCTGTGTCTTTGTACCACACTCAAGGATGTACTGAGAAGGTATAAATCCCAAACGGCTTCAGAAAGTGACCTTTTGCCACACACAAAGTTATCTCAATTTTTATTTTTATTCTGTGGACAGAGAGGTTGATATTGGGTGGCTGTGAAAGGAAAATGGCCAAAGATTCACACCAAAATATCTCCAGTGGTTACTTCCTTCCAGGTTATTCCTTACATTTAAAATCCTTGGTGGCCAAATGAAGTCCTTCCATGGTGGAAACACAGTGAGAAGTTTCTGTAATAAAACAGAAGAGATTGTGCTGAAATATCACAGCAGCACAGACTGTAGAAAGACCTTAACACTTGCAAATCTGACCTTCAGAATGAGAAGGGTCTGATATTTTCAAGAGTCTCTTTTCTTTCTCATACTGAGTTGCTGGTTATTTCTTCAAAAAATAAAAAATAACAGAGAGGAAGCAAATGATGGAAAGCAAAGGAAAAATTAAAAAATGCAAGGAGAATGTTAAAGGAAGAGAAGAAAGCTTGGATGTCAAAACTAGGGACAGTAAGGAACTAGCAATCTCAAGGCTGAAAAATAAGAAGAGTAACACAGTGGACTATTTTTTCCCCCCTCCACATCACAAACACTATATAATGAATCGCCATTCAACCAATACTATTATAGCATAGCTGTATCTTGTTTTATTACATTGCATATTTTTTCCTGTTACATTCACTCAGGACCTCACAGGTCGCCAATTTAAGGACTGGTTGTTACTCTCTTCTGAGAGCTTTAAAAAGACTGTTCTGGGCAACTCTTACTCTCTCTGCTAATTACGCTCTCTGCTCAAGTAAATTTTAGGCCAGGTTTTCCTGGTAAACACTGTAAAAGGCAGATGGGGTTTTCTGGTCATAATCCTATACACTTTGTCTTGCTTCATTTTGTTTAAAATTAGTGGTCAAATGTCAAAGGATAGAGAAAAGGGGTTTTTTAGATATAAAAGTACTTTTTTATTATTTAATAAAAGTAGGAACTGGAAGAAGTTTGGCCATGGGACGATATTTTCTGTGGCAATAGTGGAAGACTGCTCTAGTTTGCTTTGTATCTTTTAGATTATTTTTAGCCAAAAGACAGTCCTGCCTGTCCAAGCTAGACATTCCTGCTCCTTTGGCCTTGTCCTGCTGACTGCATAGCTCTAGGACAATTCAGCTCCGTGAAAAGGTTCCGTATGCCTCCATGCCTGGGATGGTAGAGCTGAACTGCTTCCCTCTCCGGCTGCGGAAGCACCGCCTCCAGCAAAGGGAAGCAACAGGAATAGCACACCCAGGGAAAGGAGGAGCAACAGATAACACGTGTCCTCCAGAGATTTGTCTCATCAAAACCTGGACCCTATCGGGCTGTCACGGAGGAAGTCTTCCTGCAGGGAGTTACTGCAAAGCGACCGCTACGCTTCAAACCCAAACATGCCAGCTTTTATTTTGCAGCAATCCTGCAGGCAAACGCTTAAACTGACATCGGGTTTTGTTGTCTTGTTCTACATTTGTAGATCATCTGGCACTCGGGAATCCCTGGGCCAAGGATCCAACTTCTGGGCCCTAAACCAACACTGTTTTCACCGATCTCAGCATTTTTTAAATTCAGGATCTCTTGCTTAATCTCCAGAACAAACACTGATGTGCTGCCAATGCTGCAATACGGAGCCCTCACAAGAACTTGAGATTAACCCCGAGTTTTCACAGAGGAACAGCAGGACTGTTCACTCCCCATTTGAATACAAGCACCCTTACACACCGTGAATTCAGAAGCACGATCATCCGACTAACAGATTAAGTTGCACTTGGCTGGTAATGATTAGTTTACTCTCAGATTTAAAGGGGATGAAATTATTGTATTAGCTTTCTATTTATTTTCTGTGATTTAAAAAGCTTTTAGGATCTGTTTTCTTTCTTATTTTTTTTTTCTCCTGACATTTGATGAAATCAAATCCATTTCAATACTTGTAGTTGTTCACTGGAGCAGTTTTACAGACACTCCAGGACATCATTCTTGGCAAGGCTGGTTTTAATCAGCAACCAGCAAAGAATGATCCCGTGGTGAGGAAAGACCACCTTACCCCTCAAAACCAGGGGCTCCATCAAACACAAAAACTCACCTGCCTTTTACAGCGCTTACACATCCAGGCTTCAGAGGACCGCTAGAATACCCACGTGGGGTCTGGCCAGGGGTCTGTGTTACCTGGTATCCTGTGCCTGACAGTGAGCACAAGTCAATTGAAAACGCTAAGAGATGCTTTTTGCTTTTCATGTATTTTTTTATATTTTTTGGTTTTTAACATCCAAACATTGTATGAGATGAAAAGCAGTCTTTCATCAGAAGGTATGGTTGAACGGTGTGTGGTCCCTGCTATCGGATCCGCCTGCCACCCAAGCAGGGAGCCCCGCGGGTCCTCCCCCTTGCATCTGCACCAGCACAGCCCCCTCTGCACCCCAGCCCCAGCTTTGCCCTGGAGTTGAACCCCACAGAATGTGTTGGGTTGGAAGGGACCTTTAAAGGCCATCTAGTCCAACCCCCCTGCAGTGAGCAGGNCACAGTTCTTCTGATGCAGCCCAGGATGCTATGTGACCTTACAGAGATTAACTAAATTCTCCAGCCCAGCAGAAAATTATCCCGTGGGGTTAGCAAGTTAAATTACAGCCTTCATGTCAGGCAGGGAGTGCTGGAGCTGGTCGGGGAAGCAGGGCTGGGAAGGGCACTGCCCACTTTCGGCAGCATGGAGCCACCCCACAGCTCAGCCCAAGGCAGCAGACCCAGCTCCAGAGGAGCCTCAACCCACTCAACCTCCGGTGTCTCATCCTCGCCCTCCAACAGCCATCAGGACTTTCCCTGACTCATTTCAGATGTTCAATGAGAGGAAAAAAACCCACCAGACACACAAAAAACCCCTCAACTAACTTCCCTCCTCCCAGTAGAGACATCTAACCACCTCAGCAGTCCCAAATCAAAGGCGTTGCTGAGCACCGAGGCTGCTGTAAGGAAGATGGGACCTTGCAGCAATCAACCCTTACATAGGCTTCATCTGCATCAGGGGACCCCCAGCTTAACCTCGCAATCGCAGCACAGATCACCAAGTCCTTCTGTGCAGAGCCTGCAATACCTTTGGTTTTTTAAACCAAATGCTGACTGGAAGTCTTCTTTTGTGGCAAAGTATGCAATGCTTTAATTCTATGTTCTCTAGAGCTAACACGAGCCAGCGCTGTAGAGTATGAGACTGCAACATCACATAACACACTGGGGTTCGATAGCATTTCTTTTCAGACCAGCAGTGCTCTCCAAGTTTGTTTCTTTTTGGTAGTGCCCAGTGACAGGACAGGAGGTAATGGGCACAAACTTGAGTATAGGAAGTTCCACCTAAACACGAGGAGGAACTTCTTTACCTTGAGGGTGGCAGAGCCCTGGAACAGGCTGCCCAGGGAGGTGCTGGAGTCTCCGTCTCTGGAGACATTCAAAACCCGCCTGGACGCGTTCCTGTGTAACCTGCTCTAAGGTGGCCCTGCTCTGGCAGGGGGGTTGGACTAGATGATCTACTAAGGTCCCTTCCAACCCTATGATTCTATGATTCTTTAGCATAAAAACATTTTAATCAGTAAACCTGGACATTTTCAGGTAGTAGCTCAGGTTACACATCCACACTGAGACAGCTTGTCAGTATCATAAGCAAAAATCTTGCCTGCGGAGCGTTCGCATTTGCAATATTATAAATAGG
>VXBO01011986.1:6477-27951 GCA_013400135.1 Rhinoptilus africanus
AGTACCTCGTAGAATGAGCTCAGGACGTGGTTCGATCGACAGAGCCGCATGTTCTCATAGAGGGTGTAAGACCATTCCATGGGCAGCGGCGTCTCCGTACTTCTTCTGGAGGTAGCTGAGAAAGAATTTGGGAAGGCTGGATCGTTTCCCCGTCTGCGGGTAACAAGTGAGTGACTCCCATAAGCAGCAGAACTAAATCAAATCTGCCCGTTTGATTCTAGCTGTTTGTGTGTAGATGGAATCACAGAATGGGTGAGGTTGGAAGGGACCTTTAAGATCATCGAGTCCAACCATTAACCCCCCCTGACACAAACCCCTTCTAAACCCTGTCCCTCAGTACCACATCCACCCTTTTCTGAAACACCTCCAGGGATGGGGAATCCACCACCTTCCTGATGTCTGTCTTTTGGGGATCTCACACAGTGCTAGCGCTGGGTGGAGTCTTCCTCGTTACTAGAGCATTCAAAATGCTTCTCCCAGGTTTGTTCTCTAAATGTGGTTAAATTTACAATGGAGCTCTTCTGTTGCTGAGACCACTGATAAAGTCTCTCTTCTCCTACCTATTTTTGTGAAATCTGTTGGAACTTGCTGCCTGTGACGCCCTACCCTTCCGTCGGATTTAGCTGAGCTTGGCTCGCGGGTTGAGAAATGGAAGCAGTTACTGGAGACAAGCAGAGCCAGGCAGTGATCGCAGTCACCCTGTTTGCCCAGGAAACCAAGCGGTACGTACAGACAACTGCCAGGGAAAACATTAAGCCATTTAGGGCTGATCTCGGGGATGTTTCCAGGCTTCCAGCCCAAGAGAAAAAATCTGTAAAGCGACTCTCCCTCTCTCAGGGTTGCTCTCTTATGGCTGAGGCACAGCGATGGGGCTTCCCCAGCATCTGGGGAGATGGTATCATACTTGTCCCTGACATAGGAAGAAACAGACACTTTTTTTGAGCCCTGCATCATCTCAGAGAGGCAACCCATAATGTCTGCCTCGGCAGAGAACGCACCCCTCACCCCTCTGGCCTCCAGTTGTCACTCCCAGCCCACTCCGGACAAAGAAGGGGAAATTCTTTAGGTTTTTATGTAACAAATTCAAAGCACTTCTATATTTATCCATTTATCAATATAAACTATTTTTTGCCCCCGATCCTCATTTTTCCTGCAGTGACACCCGTTCCTCTCTCGCACGGGCACAAAAGCTGTGGAGCTTAACAATGGGTTGACGAGGGTTAAAATCAACCCGGCAATAAAGCCCTGGCTTTGCTTTGGCTGCGGAGATGTCACCAAGGTTTCCACCACCTAAGAACAGACGCTGCAGGTCCCAATGGCCTGTCGGTCTATAGGGCACCAGCACCCCCCAGAAGAGCAGCGGGGGGTGTAGCGAAGGTCTACAAGATTTAGCGCAGGGTAACCGCAGCGGTCCCTCCCCGGTCACCCTGCCTGGTGGAGGAGTCTTCATGGGCAGCTCGGCTGCTCTTGCAGCGCTGCAGTTTACAGCCCTGGACATCAAAGCGACGGATGCTGACTCCCGGATTCCTGAGTGCCTCTGAGCTCACGGTGGTGGGGGGGCATCAGCTGCTCCGTGAGTATCCAGCTGTCCCGGGAGCAGGAGCTGCAGGAGAAGCCTCTTCTTCGGCCTGAGATGGAGCTACTCCAGTTCTCCACGTGACACTGCCCCGGTTCCTGAGTCAGAGCCCTGGGGAGCCCTGCACAGGGTCACTGCCCCTTTGCTCTTTCAGTGGTTCATGCAGCTCCATCCAGACAAAACACTTGGCAGGACACGGGCGAGACCCTGGCTTCCCAAACTGGAGCGACTGTCATAGCAAATGCTGTTTGTGGAGAAGGAAAATGGGACAAACCTGCTGTTCTAGTGCAGTTTTCTCCTTCCAGACATCCTTTAGGATGTTGACCACATCCTTCTTGGTCAGCTTTTTGTTCTTGACTTCACCTTCGTGCCTCAGGTACACAGGAACCTTGTCGCCTTTGCCCTAAGTAATGGAAAAGAAACACAGATTCGGGTAAGGCATTCGCCTCGCTGGCGGTGGCGCAGCACCAAAGCCATGCTGTCAGCAACTAAAGCCGTTAAAACGAGCCATTTGTGCGGCTCTCATTCCCAGTACTATAAAATAAATCTGTCAGCATCTCTGCGTGTCTCTCAAGTGCTCCCGGGTGGACAAAATGGGACTGTGTGAGAGGTTATGCCCAGCAAAAACAGAAGAGGAAAGATCTTCCTTGGAAATATCTTCCAGGAATAGCAGGGGCACCAGTTCAAGCTTCTGGAAAGGCTGAGGAAGAGACGCTGAAGGACCAAAGAAAGGCTACTCTGTCCCTGAGAAAACCTTTGGATACAACTCTGCTTGGCATGATGTGAAGAATCCTTGTAACGTTTCCTTGTCCCTGTATCATTTCCCGGTTCCCCCCACGTGCAGGGGTGCAGTGCAATGGGACAGTGGAATTACCTTCCTGACGCCACGCAGAGGAGTCACTCCCTACTGCCCGGTCTTGCTACTTACTCTTGGTCGTGCCAGTGCTTTGTCGGAGTTCACCTCATCAGCAGAGAACTAACCTGGGAAAAAACAAGTCCTGCTCTGCTGAGTACTTCCCTGTGGCTGCAGGCAGGGCCAGGGGGCAGGGACGGGGAGAAGGACAAGGTTTATCAGCAGCAGGAAGCTGTTAATTCCTCTCAGGCACACAGCGCAGCATTAGCGGGCTCCAGCCCACTGGGAATACCGGCAGGTCTGGTGATTCCTGGGGCACCACTGTAAAGTGTGGCTGCTCCAGCTCTGTCTTCACTACGCTCGCCCGCAGTTTCTGCTTTTCTATTGCACCTGAGTTTTCCAGCTTTAAAGTTTCCGGTGGTTACTAACGGGAAGGTGAACACTGACGACATCAGCCACGAAAGCAATTCCCCCACCTTCCTAATGGATATTTATTACCAGTTAATCTCAGGGGAAACAAGTAGGGCAGAAAGCTTGTGCATACCCATCCAGGGAAGGCATTTATCTCTTTAAGTGCTCCTGTTCCTATTTCTTCCAGGAGCACATCCACTAGCTCCTCGCTGCTCTTCCCCTCAGCCAGGCAGTCCCACCGCTCGGCTCCACCAGGAATCACCTCTGCAACGGCAAAAAGACAGGGAGCTGCTGGAAGAGGAGAATGCACCCATGTGTACTGGGTTTGTGTGAGTCCCACAAGGCGCCTTATGATACAGATCTCTAGGCATCTAGTTTGTCTCCTGAGATGTCTAAGGCAAAACGGGATACCCTGCAAGCTCCCCCCTCTGCCTAAAAGCCCAGGAGGAAACGGGGCGTTGCGGGTGAGAGCCCGCAACTCTGGGGAGCCCTCTGCTGCTGGGGAGCAGCCAGTGTAGCCCATGGACTTAGGGGGCAGCGACAGCCCCACAGCTGGGTCCAGTACCTTGGAGGTCCAGTAGGCTAAAGCCATTTATTGCTACTGGAAAAGGCAAAACCCCAGCTGGACAGATAAGCATAGGTAGCTCAGCAGTAGTTTCAGTTAGCTGTGGTTTGGACAAAAGCGTGCAGTGGATGGGAGGCGAACCCAGTTCGTTTGTTTTATATATGTGGTGATCTCAGACAGTAGCTCTTAAGCTGTAACCTGTGGGCTCTTGGCGGTCTGCGGGCCATTATTGCTTTTATGGGTAACTGAGTTATCTCAGCTAAAGCTGATGCTTGTGCTGGTATACTAATTCTGAACGCTCCGAGAGTCCGAGATTCCAGTAGATACAGAGCTCCTGGGGCAGTGGCTTTCCATGTATTTCATATACAAGGAACAAAGAAATGCCCTTATGTGAGCTCTAGGTTTACCGAGTCCCTGTCCCAGCCGGACCACTGACGCATCACGTTATGTTTGTGTTTATGTCAATTAGGAGCTTATGCTCACCTCCTGAAGTAAATCAGAGTATTTTCTCTCCAGTGATTCAAAATCTCTCCTGGGCGCATCATCTCCATAGTCTGCCATCATTGCGTTCAGCTTCACCTGGGCTTTTGTGAGGTCCTGCCGAGCTACCTTTAATGCCAAAGTTAACTTCACCGCATCTTCACCCTTGACGTCTTTAAACAACAGCCATGGGTGAAAGCTCATGACGGCAAAATTGCAGTTTTCTGTATCATCTATTAAAGTTTTAGACCACATAACCCTACAAAGTGTCAGGAAGAGCTGAGTGGGTGTAGACTGCGTTATTAGTAAAGAACTACAAGTCCAGGAGTATATTGCAGTGTTCACGTCCCCACCCACCATCTTGCCTCCCCTCCCCTGCACACACACGTATGCAAAGGCTCGGGCTTGGTTGTGATTAGCAGAAGGGATCGCAGGCGGGGGGAGCCTTAGGCGGGTGCAAAGGCTACAGCCAGCGAGTGAGAAGCAGTAGCACAACGGGCACCTGTAACCCGACTGCGGATCAGCAGAGATCAGGTACTGAAAGGGTCCTTACCACCACGAGGAACCGCTGTGCCAGCTACCTGTGACACCTGAATTTCAGTTTTGTCCATCCTTGTGGACAGGCACCAACCCGGCAGCTGTGGCTGGGTAAGACACGCAGACACCTTGGCACTGGAGTCTAAAACCATAAGGAACCTTTGCCCTGGGCAGCTCCTGCCTTCAATTGACCCGTTGTGCTAAGAGCACACAAGAATGCAGCACCGACATAGTGAATCACATCAAACGAGTAGGTACCTCCCTGCCTATTCCCTTTTCTCTCCATTTATGGCCTTTTTGTCCATGAATTTATCTAACTTCTTGCAAGAATCAAAGCATATCCATCCCTGGAGGTACTTATAAGATGGGTAGACATAGAGCTTAGAGAGATGGTTTAGTGACGGTTTTTGTCAGCGTTACGTTGATGGTTGGACTTAATGATCTGAAAAGTCCCTTCCAACCTGGGCCATTCTATGATTTTGTGAAGGTATTTCAGAGATACTCTGAATTTTTCCTGCAGTGTTGCACCCACGTGTGCATTTGGGTGTCTGCGCAGGACGGGTTCTTACAGAGACCCCCTCTCTCTACCTTGGGCTTGGCGCCGGGTCATCTCCAGCCGTTCATTACGCGTATCATTCAGTTTTGCCAGAAGCAGTTTGCGGGCGCCGCACTCATTGAGATAGCGAGCGTACTCCTCAGCGACGCTCGTCTGCAGATGCTCCACCTGCAGGAAAGAGAGGTTGGAAGAGCTGAGGAGCATCATTGGGAACTCTCGGTCTGGTTTGGTGGGTCTAGAGCAGAGAGTAAGGAGAGAGAGTGGGATAATGGAAGTAAAATGTGAAAAACTGGAGGAGAGTGGGCAAGAGAGAATACTGTAGGAAAGGATGGAGCGGATGGAAATATGAGAGAAGAGTTCAAACGCTGATAGAGTGTGCAAAAGGGTGCTCCCTCTGAGAGCTCAGCCTTCTGGAGAGTGAGTTATGAACATTTCATCATCTGAGTTGCACCATTTCTCTGTGTAAGCTCATATCTAGAAAACCTCCCACCAACTTCTGTCCCTGCTTCTGGTCACATGGGAGAAAAAACCTGCTACTTTTACCAATTTACTCCACTGGAACTGGTGACAGAAATGTATGTTGGACGGAACCTTGGGATTGTATTTGTGCTGTACTTTTCTTCTTTTTTTGTTGTAATTTTAAATTTTAATCCCATTTAAAATTAGTGGCAAAGTAAACCTATCGGAAATCTGGAAGTCTAAGAACTGGGGTTATGTGTAAAACTAGAGCTTATTCCCATGATGTGCATTTCATTACATGATCACATCCCGACACCTGCCTAATTTGCTGGATAGGGAATGAATCAAGAGGGTTTTTACTTGTTGCTCAGAGGATGACTGGCGCCTTGGGGGACTCTGACTATTCCGATTCCGATGAGAATTCTGAATTCTGTTGGTCTCATAAAAAACCAAGCCCTGGTAGGAATGCCTGTGTCCCTACACCGTCATAGCCACAACCACGCTGCCACCAGCCGGCAAGTCAGCAGCTTGGATGGATCTTTCCAAGGAATTTTTGAATAACTGTGCCCTAGTTAGAATAGTTGAATGCTGTCTCTCTGGTTTGAGCCAAATTATTTTTCCCAACTTCCCTTGCCCAAAGTGACTAGAACTTGGATTCTGTGTTCTCTTCTTAGGTACGGCAAGTATAACTTTGCATAAATTCTTGGTTGCTCCTTTCGGAGAAGGTTCTCTATGAAGGACTGAGGCCTGTGAATACCAACCCCTGGAACTGGATAGTTCTAGGACTGCAAATGGAAGACATATTTATGAGCACTTTGATCTAGCTAGTGAAACCGAAACCTCTGAAGTTCACCAAGTGCGAGCTAGATGAATAAGAAGCCTACATAATCTGTCCTGAAACTTGTTCTTCACCTTTACCACTTAAATCTAGTGCTTAAATTAATGGGTGAAAGCAAGTTCAGGTGGAGTTCCTCATGCTGTTATCACACCTCTGACTGCAGCGGAATTGCTGTGTGATAAAGGACAATTTGTTTCTTCTTCCTGCTGATTTTTCACCAGGAGGATGGTACAACCCTGCAACAGGCAGGTGGAGGATCGCTATCCTGGGTGGATCTCAAAACTCAAGCCAGACAAGCTCACAGCCGATCTGATAACACAGACGATGGTTCTGCTTCATGTGGGTGGCTGGGCTGGAGACTCCAGATGTTCCTTCCAACTAACACTTCTTTGGTGCTTCCTGAATTAGCTACAGTAGCCACCAGGGCCCCAAGAACCTCAATTGTCCTGATCAGCCTCAGCTGGACCCTCCACCCACGCACCGTCTGCCCACAGCTGAGAAGCTCTCACCAGGGCTTTTGGTCTTTGTTGAGCTGCCTTGTAGGTGTATCTGCCTCCAGTCCTGTCTCTGTACCTCGACTGGACCTTGGACTCTTCTCCTGGATAGACCCCGTTGGACGTCCATTGCAGTTCTGTCTCCAGTCCTGGCTCTATCTCCCGCCACTCCCGAGTGCTGGCTTCCTCCCCCCACCCCTGGATGAACCCTGGGCTTAACTCCTCCTCTGGAGCTGCTGAGGATGGCTGCTACCAGCACCCTGTGAGCCCATGCCCTGGCGGCGGGGGCTCTGGCTGTGCTGCAGTCACCCTCAGCTCCTGCCTCATCGTTCCTCTTGTTGCTCCCCAACACTAGCATCATTCCAGCCTGAGCAGCTGAAACTGTTCAAGAACTGTATAAAGTGGTAATTTAAACTGGAAAGACCTAGGTAATCTGTACAGGTACCAAAGTGACCCCACCGGCAGTAGATTTAAAGATGCTAAGGGTACAATGCTGTAAAAGAGCCCATGTTCTTTTAAGTAAGAATTTAAAAAAATTAGTATCAAAAAGCTATTTATTTCCTCCCCCCTTCAAGTGTGACTGCACAAAAGCCAGATGGGACAAGAGATACAAGTGAAGGCTTCTGACAGCGGCAGCGCAGCCTGTCCCAAGGGAACGGGGTATTCTCTGGAGCTGACCAAGATCCAGCATCGCTACCATGCCAGATGTTCAGTGCCGGCTCCAGAACTTCTGCTGGCACCCAAGGATGAGAGCCTGGCAGGTGGGAGATCAGAGGTACAAAACGCATCCAGCTGAAGGGAAACATTTAACTCGTTGTTGTCTCATTTACCTGAGTCTGAAGAGAACTCTTTTCTTCCTTCATGTTGACAATGAACTTCAACAAATGTTGTTTCTCTTGTTTTAACATATATATCTCATCTTTCTCCTTTTCCTGCAGTGCCAGTATCCGCCGGGTGCACTCGTCGGACACAGTTGCGACCATAGCCTTCAGGGGCTCTAGGGCACGGATTGTCTTCTTCTGATGAGCTAAAGAGAGCAGAGGTGAGTTCCCACAACGGGCAACAAAGCCCGAATGTTACTCAGCTGGGCTGTTGGACATTCAACCCCAAAACAGTGCTGGGGGAAGCGGGACTGAACGTGGAGCTCCTACTGCTCGGGCTGGTGGGTGCCTAAGGACTGGGAGCGGTATCTTTGGGGATTATATCCTGCTCTTCATCCAGCTGTGCGTATGGACGTCATAGGGATTGCTAGAGAAGGATTTCTGATTTCAGCTCATGCCATTTGTCCTGGTTTGGAAAACAAAGGATGAACAGCTTTTATTTTGTTTTCTGGAGTACTTAAGGTTTTGATAAGATATAATGAGCGCTGATGTCCTGTTTCAGCGGGTGGGAAGGTGTCGCCATTTAAGCCCAGGCAGCATATGGGGCTAAAGACAGCCGGTAATTAGCAGTATTATGAACTTTGATCTGCTTTCTTGTCTCCAAATGCATGGTCTCATGCAACCTTTTGTATACAAATTTGTTGTTTACCCATTCTCCCCTCTTTTTAGGTACGCCTTGACCTCTCTTCTTTTTGCCTTTCTCTTCAGTACACCTAGTACAGAACTCACGTGCTCTTCTTGGCTTTCTCTGCTCTAACGTGTGCTTTTCACCCTCAGCTGTTTCCCCTTTGACTTGAAAATGTTTCTTAAGGATATTTACCTGAGGAACATAGTGACAGTTCTTGCCTTGGGTCCCACATACCAGTTACGTGGTGGGACTTGGTCTGATACCACCTCCTTGGTGTGGAGGCTTGTTTTTGTGACTAGATGGAATTCCACCAGGAGAATAAAACGATCAAAGGCAGGACATGGTGTGATTCAAAGGCAGCTGTGAGCAAACCTCATTTTGTTTGTGAGTAACTGCGTTATTCAGCAATCCAAACCGTTCACTCCCTCTCCGGAACAGAAGGATAGGAACGCTGGCGGGTGCTGAATAATAGGACTTGGAGGGGTTTTTCCTCCTCAGTAAAACCTGGTATTAGTATTTATGTACAAATACTATGCAACAGATTTTGCATTTAAAAAGTTAAAACGCATACGTAAAGCTAAGAACAGGAACTACTTTTCTTATTATACTTGGGTGTGAATTTCCTTCCCACGCTGCAACTGTACCAAAGGTTTTGCAAAACTTTTTCACTATGACTCGTGTATCAGGACAAGAGATGGCAAAAATTAGCGCATTAGCACGGGGATTCTGCCGCTGTGCAGTTTTGTTGCTCAGTGTGACCTTGTTAAAACGTCAGCAAACTTGTTTTGAGGCGTAGTTTCACAACTGCCTCCTGACCACAAGCAAACCCCTTTAAATTAAGTGCAATGGTATTTTTAATCGTAGCTGCCTAATGTGTCAGAAGTTGGAGCACAACTTGTTGGCTGCCAAAGTGATTATTTTGTAGTGTGGACACTGGCCAGTGCCATCTGAGAACATTAGCTATCTGACGCCCTCTCCAAACCCTCCCCATGCCAAGAAAGGAGAGGTGCATGGGAAGCATCCGGGCGGGGGTTCAGCTCACTGCACGCACGGAATGGCTGGAGGGACCCAGAAGCCTTAGCACCGCAACGCAGGGAATGTGAAGGCCCTGTGGACATGGCAACCTGAGTGTTAATTTAATCAAGCAGTGGATTCTCTAGCTTTGGAGTCCTCGGCACAGGAAGGATGTGGACCTGTCGGAGCAGGTCCAGAGAAGGCCCTGGAGTTGGTGGGAGGGCTNGATTCAGCTGGGGATAACGTCACCATGAAGACCTATGCTGTCATTCAGCTTTGTCTTGGAGGAGCTCCCAGCTACATAGCCTTTATCTCGGATCAAGGTAATGACCGTAGGGATTTGGTGGCTCTCCCCTCAACAGTGCTGTTTTCCAAATTCTGCTTAGTACCTTCACATTCCCATGGATTTACTCCAGAAACAACATCATAAAGCCTCGGTGCTGGCTCAGCACAACCTTAACACTCAAAGGAGCTACAGCTACAGCTCCGTGTCCCATTTTGGCAGAAGACAAATAGTCGCAAGCAGCCAGCGCAGGCTGTACGCCCCTGTCCCATCAGAGGCTGCTGCTTCTCCGCTCTGCGTGCTCGGCCAGGCACGTGTGAGCTACTTCAAACCTCCTGCTGCCCAAACGATGCAGCTCAATACGCAGTGTAAGCAGGATACAGTTTACGGACGACATCTAGGTTGTCCTCATCATAGGTTAGGGGTGGAGCGGCTGGAAAGCAGCTCTGAAGAAGAGGATCTGGGGGTCTTGGTAGACAGTAAATTATCCATGAGCCAGCAATGTGCCCTTGTCGCCAAGAAGGCCAATGGAATTCTGGGCGGCACAGGGAAGAGTGTGTCCAGCAGGTCCAGGGAGGTCACTCTCCCCCTCTGCTCTGCACTGGTGAGGCCACAACTGGAATACTGGGTCCAGTGCTGGGCTCTCCAGTTCAAGAGGGACAGGGAACTGCTGGAGAGAGTCCAGCGTAGGGCAACAAAGATGATGGAGGGATTGGAGCATCTCCCTTATGAGGAAAGGCTGGGAGAGCTGGGACTCTTTAGCCTGGAGAAGAGAAGGCTGAGGGGAGACCTCATTAATGTTTACAAGTATCTAAAGGGTGGGTTGAAGGAGGATGGAGCCAGGCTCTTCTCAGTGGTTCCCAGTAACAGGACGAGGTAACACGAGCTGGAACACGGAAAGTTCCTATTAAATATGAGNCCCTGAGTGATGTGCTCTGGGCGACCCTGCTTTAGCAGGGGGTTGGACTGGATGATCTCTAGAGGTCCTTCCAACTCTGAAATTCCGTGATTCTATGGTCTAATACTACTTTTATTATTATTTAAACCAGATTATTCTGACTGAACTGGGAATGTGTTGTAATGCTAGCAGATTTAAGGGGAGAACCCTCCTCAGCAGTGGGTGCGGAGGTGAGCACCTTGAACCATCACATAGGTGAAGCTAGTGCAGGACATATGACTAGGGCAGAAAAACCACAGTAAGACCAAGCTGCTAACTCAGACTACAAAGATAATAACCAGTTGGCTGAGAAATACAACTCTTTGGTGTGAAGGCGGTTTAGTTGCAGTTTCAAAAGGAGCCGAAATGCTCCAGCGCGTAGGGTGGAGTGGTGAGACATCTCCCTAAGCAAGCTGTTCCAGTTATCACCTCCACAGCTGCACCTTAAGACTCCAAGCGCTGTAGTGAGGGACTAGGAGGGCTCCTAACATCAGAATTTCAGAATGGCCACCTCTCGCAGATTTTAAAGAAGTTGTTTTTGTTAAGCGCAGTCAGACATAATTTAAGAATAAAGATAAATAATTAGGAATGTAGTTCTACCAATCAGTAAATTTCCTTCCTTTTCTCTTTCTTTTGTATTCCTCCTGCTCTCAGACACTTGCTTTTGTCTCTTCCCTAGCACAGACGCTTCCTCGAGCAATTCGACTCACTAAACCAACAGGAAACTTTGCAGCTCTTGGTCTTTGTTTTTCCTGCTGGGTGAGCTGACTCAGCTGGTAGAGCTTTCCAGCAAGTGGCTGGTGCAGTCTAAGCACTGGGAGTGCAGCCACAGGACTGGGGACATGGGACCTTCTTGTTTTGGTGGCCGTGAGTGGCTGAATTAGATCACTGCTTCCCCGGGCAGGCAGGAAAGCTGACGTCTGTGCTAGCCAGGGAGGAGGCGCCCTGGAAATTACTGATAACCCCATCCCATACCCTTAGCTAAAAGGGGATGGAAATCATGCAAGCCTCAGCAAGGTAAAATCTGTAAATAGGAAAATGAGTTCTCATTATACATAAAGGTGGAAGGATCCCAATCCCAACTTAAAAAAAAAATAATAATTCCATTTGTTATATTTTTAGAGCTTCAAGTACTTTGCTACCATGGCATATTGGTTCACTGGCATTCAGCTGATTTCCAAAAATAAAGCTATCATAAAAAATAAGTTTTGTTGGGTCTCCAGAAACTTCAAAGAAAAAACGGGAAATATCACATCCAAGAAATATGGAGAAGTCAGTAAATAAATGCTTAAAAAACCCAAAAGCTCCAGAAAGCAGTACAATATCAGCTATAGCACAGACACCAGTCATCTCTCTGGGAGCTGAAGCAGAGAAAAGTCTACTAAAGAGTTATGGAAGGAAACTGATTTTTAAAAAAATATTTTACATAGTGATTAAAATTGACTTATTCACCTGGTTGAAGGATACTGTGCAAAGCAAGCTTTTTGTCTATAATGAGAGACTGTGATTAGGTAGTCCAGGTAACAGGTACTGGGATAAACAATATATATCTTCTAAGAGATGGTTTTAGCAGAAGGCTGTTGACATTTGATAGCTGCTCAGCGCCCAGTGTGAAACGAGCTCCCAGTTACAGTCTATTTCTAGCCCTCTGTGGTTGTTTACAAAGTACTGGTATCCCTGTGGCATCTGAATGCCAAGCAAAGCTTAAAGCACACTCCGAATGGCCAGGGAACAGCCAGTTCCGCTCTCTGCCCTGCCTTGCTTCAAATAATTCAAGCTTCAAGTTAGCAGTGCAAGTGCATCCAAAAATACCAGTATGATACGCTCCACTATAAATGTAATTGTCCAGAAAAACCTGAAGACACTGCTGTTGCCTGAACTGTGTACGTGATGAAGGTTTAAAAAAAAATCTAAAAATCTTCTAAATCTAAAATATGATTGGAAAAAAGGCCTCCAACAACTTCACCTTAGGTATGAAGGAAACAGAGCTACAGGACCAGAAAGATGGTTTTATCAGTTGACATTGACTTTGGCTGTTCATCCTCTATATGGGTCCAACGTAAATAAGCTCTGTAAGAACATGTCTCTGTTTCTATTTTTTCCCCACAGGTCAAAGTCCACGAGCTTACCCAAGGTAACTTCATATTCATTCTTTATAGCGGACAGCAAGGGCTTGTAGGTCTTGAAGTTGTCTATGAAGAATTCAAAGATCTCTCTGTAGGGCTGAGAGAAGGAAGAGAGCTTGAGAAAACATTCAGTGGCACGTTTTTTCAGAATTCAGAGGCAGCTCTTTTGTTGAACACAAATGGCACGTAATGACAGTGAGAATAAGTATAAAAATACTGCTACCACATTTTACTTTGTCTCTCTACTTTTGGTTCGCCATCACAAATACCTCGGGATTTCTCTCCCCTGCTGAGAGGCACCACAGCGCGATGGAGAGCAAACAAAGGTTTTAGCGGCCAAAGAGAAGCTTTGATGAAGTCTGTCAGGGCGCAGCTCCAAAATACGCTACTGTTCAGATGGAGCTGACGAGAACTCAAGGACGTAACAATATGGACGTTAAAGATGTGTAACAAGATCATGTTGCTGCTCTTGTTGCCTATTTTGTTGAGTTAAAGGGCAAGCTCTGCAGAGCAGAGGAAGTCTCTTAGCAGAACATAAACTCGTTCAGAGAGGACAGTTAAATTCCCATGGTGTACCTGGGCCGCGGGAAGACTTCACTAGCCATAAGGAATGTTCTCACTACTAAATACAATTAAACATGCCAGGTAAGACAGTAAAAATATTTTCAAAGTAGAAACACATTTACGAAACCTCTATTTTCTCTTGCCATTTCCCTCCAGTTTCCCTCCAGTCTCTTCCATCTACCACTTTCTTTCCCCATCACTACAGGATTCCTTTGGGAATGGGAATCTGAATTAATTTGTGCAGAGAAAGTCAAATACAAACTTGCCATGGTCCGCTCTAATTGCAGGATATTACAGAAATGGGAGTACCCACCCCTATTCTATCTGCTTTAAGTTAGTGGTGGTTATCGATGTCTCCATAAGGTGCACCCTCGAACACTCACAACAACCCCCCCAGGAACAGACCCATTAGAAACTAAGAATTTTGATTAAGAATCCTGATTAAGGTCAGGCATGAGCTAGATGCCCCTGCTTGTCACATGCTGAAACCTAACTTCAGAAATTAGAGAGTTTGCAGCGAAAATTTGGGAACCTACACGCTTGCTGCTTTATGGGTTTCCACAGGAATCTTCAGGAGTTTAGTGACTAAATTCTGTTTCACATCCCTTTTAGATTGCCATATCTTTTTGAGGACTTGGGCTTTGATTTGCAAATGGAAAGAGTTATAGAAGATGTAAGACTACACGAGATGTGAGCAACCCAACAACATGTAAACCCAACGTGCAAACAACAACCCAACACATGAATGCATTGCTTTCTGTGCAAATTCTCTAATGTGAGCTGCAAACCCACTTATCCTGTACTACCCATCGGTGCCTACTCTTCTCATCTACTTTTTCCTTTGGGTGGCCAATTTAAGTAACCCATCTCAGCCAGGCAGTTTCAAGTCAAGGGAGCCTTGTATCAGACCTGCAACTTCAGTTCTTGAGAGTTGTTTTTAGTCAGATCCAGAGACTGCAGCTCTTTCCTTAAGTAGGACTCCAGTTCCTCCAAGTATCGTGGCTTTGGAATGGTGAGAAGGGCCTGTTTCTTGCTGCAGAGACACAGGAAAAGAATGGACGCAAGGACTTACGTGTGTCTCATACTTAAGAATGAACTCATAGTAAATCAGCTCAAGGATTTTGGTTTTCTTCCTACTGCCCATTGCTTCACAGCAGGACTTTCTTTTTTTACTGTAGTACATATATACTCTGTCAAAGCATACAACGGATGATTTAAAATTCCTTGATGAGCAGGAATCTATTCAAGACATCCTGCTAGTACTGCTCTTCAGTTTAAGAACTTCCTAATGCTTTTTGGTATAAAAAGGCAGGCAAATGGGTTCTCTGCGGCAGAAAAGAATAAACACTAATTATCTTATTTGAAATAGGCCAAGGAAAACAGCCATTTGAAAAAAGAACTGACAACATACTATATCTCCTGAGGTTCTGGGTTCCTCAGGAGTTTCTAGCCCAAATGTCCCTTTGCTGGATGTTATCATGCATATTTCATATTTAAACCATCTAGAACTAAAACAAAAAAGTGCGACTCTCCTTATGCTATCATCTCCAACTGTGTCCTATAGTCTGTTAGAGCCCTGAGTTGCACCAACAGGCTCTGCAACCTCTTCCCCGACCCCTGGGGGTTTGGGTGCCTGTGGCTCAAGGGGAGCTGGGACCCCACGGAGTGAGAGCAAGGCAACCAGGGGTGGTGATCTGCCCAGCAGGGCACAGTGCCACAGGACTTGAACAAGAATAGCAGAGCAGGTCCCTTCATGGTAGCCAGGGTCATCCGTAGGATGAGAGGAAACGGTCTCAAGTTACGCCAGGGGAGGTTTAGATTGGATACTAGGAAAAATTTCTTCACGGAAAGGATTATCAAGCATTGGAACAGGCTGCCCAGGGAAGTGACGGAATCACCATCCCTGGAGGTATTTAAAAGGTATGTAGATGTGGTGCTGAGGGACATGGTTGAGTGGTGGATTTGGGAGTGTTAGGTTGATGGTTGGACTCAATAATCTGAAAGGTCTCTTCCAACCTAGCCGATTCTATGATTCTATAGTTCGGTGATGGTCAGGCAAGTCCACAGTGATGGGGAAGGTCCAATGCCAAGCTGGGATGTCAAGTCAGTGGGCCAGGGTCAGCAAGGCACAAGATAGACCTGGCTACACCACAGCTTCATCAAGAACCGCAGGTGAGTGAGTCTGAGTGAAGGCTTCTCACATCTTTCTCACACAGCTCTTCCCAGCACCTGATCCCAGGTTACCCAGCTGTGCCGTGTCAGATACAGTCTTGAGCCCAGGCACCCAAACACCTAGGGCTGGAGAAGAGCTTGCAGAGCCTGTTGGTGCACTCAGAGCCCTGACAGGATCCTGTATAACGTCGGTCAATGAATCATTAAAAGCATTACCATTTTATGGTAATGTCTGTACTGAGCATGACTTCCTGTTCCATGAATACTTGACATCTCCTACAGAGCCACTAGCCAGAACCAACAGTGTCTTCTCTGTTGTGCCGAACTCTTCTGGGGTAACCCAGCATCATTGTTCTCGCTCACACTGGAAAAGGTTCTGCTCTGTAAGGTCTTAGTTTTCAAAACCAGCTTCCAGCAATCCCGGTGACTTCACCAGTAGCACAGGCTGAGCTTACCTAGACCGTCTCTCCTCTGGGGCACAGCAGGGTTTGTGATTCCCTGGGATGGTCTGCTCGGATCCAAATGCCGGCCATGTGGACCAGTGGCCTCGAGCAGAAAGCTGAAAAGATTGAAAAGAAAAAAAAAAAATCCCTTTGCTGTGTCTGAGCACTACAAACTCACAACGAAGAGCCCAAATCCAGACTCAGCACAGTGAAAGACAAGGGCCATACCCTGAAACTCTCCTCAGCCAGGACTGACCGCACCTAAAAACCAAGTACGCTTTTTTTGTCCTTTGAAGAAATCATCTTCTCAGAGCAGTACCATTTGTTAAACACCTTCGAGCAATCTCCTGTTCATGCTGTCTAGAATCACACGACTGTGAGAAAGCGTTCACATCTTCGGGTGAAAAATGGTTTCTTGGTCTACACTGTGACCACTGGAAAATAAAACATCGCGCAAACAAATCAGAATTTTGCATTAACGCAGATGAAATACCAAGTGAGAGCCTTGGCTTAGGTCTTGTTTCCAGCAGGGAGCTTTGCGCTGGGTTGTGTCCCACAGAAAGGGCCCGCTGAGCAAGACTACCTCACGGAGAGGACGGGTTTCAAAGGCAGGTTGGTGACCCTACACCAAACGCCTGGATTTGGATCGGTGTAGACCACAATGAAGAGAGGGTCTGAGGGACAGGAAAAAAAGGACGTGATAAATGAATTTTCCTTCAGAAACTGCAAGCTCTTCTGAAAGCAAAATCTTGTTAATTTTAAGTCCGATCATTTCTGTCTTGGAACTTTCTCAGTCTCTCTTGGCGGGGGGGTGGGGAAGCCAGCTATGCTGGAGTGCTCTGCTTTATCTTCATTATTACAACCAAATAATTAGTACACAATCCTCCGATACAAATCCCTCCCTATTAATCACGGGCAAACAGGAGGGTTTGACTTTCAAAACCCAAACTTCAGACTGACCAAGCCTTGGAACAGTTAAATATAAAGCCTCAGCAGTTTAAATGCCCTAATTTCAGCGCAAGAAGCAGGAAAATTACATTAGAGAAATAGTAAGATTCAAATTTATTGAGAGCTGAAAATCTTTTGTACGATGAGGAAAGAGCTTGCAGAATATCTCAGCTCTAGGGACAAAATAATACTTTAAGTTCCTGTGCTAATGTGGCAGACAGCTCATCAGAGAAGTGGCACGTTCCTGAAATACTACCAAAATGCTAATGAGAAAAAGCCCCAAAATAAATAACGTATGACTTTAATAGATTTTAACCTCCCACTAGTTTGTTGGCATACACGTTGCTGAAATTTATTTTCTCATAATTTGGATATAGATTTCTCCCATGCTTGTTTATTTTATTTACTGAGACTGATGAATACTAGAGAGCAGATGTTCCTGTAGGATGCTCTTATCCTATGATTAAACGGCATGCGGCTGTGTGGTTTCATTATTTTTTTAAACTATATGGGTCAAATTCTGGCTTCAGTATTTGGCATGTATGTTCACTCAAAAAGTTGCAGCCAAGAACAACATTTATATTCCTCTCCTCTTCCCTCCACCCTTAAAAATGCAGTGATTAATTCACAGAGATGACATCTGAATCTGAGATTCAAGAGTTAGCAGCAACATACAGATTTTTTCTCTGCATATATTAAAGAAAAATTGAAAAGATTAAAACTTGCTTGACTTCCTAATAGTTTGGGATGGTCCCTGGGCTTCCAGCAAGATTCAAAGTTGACCAAGTTAGCTAAAGTTTGGATGTTTCACTGGAATTATTCAACTCACCGGAGTCTTCTGTTTCTTGGACAGGATGCATTTCAGACTGTTGATACGTGTTTGGCAATCTGGAATCCCGGAGGAAGATCCAGGAGCCGTCCTGTGCAATGACAAGAAAGTAAGTTTTCAAAATATAGAGAGTTAACTAAATACACAGTGGAGATTGAGAGTCTGGCTCATGTATTCTTAAGGTAAACAGTCAATGACGAAGCGCCTGATGGATGAAAATATGCAATAGGATAACGTCGCAGGGAGGGACTGATGGAAACATTTGTGGTAGAGCTCAACTCCAGGACTTGCTGTTTGATACCTGGCACAGCATTTGGTACCTTCCTCGCTGTCCCAACAGCAGCAACCAGGCTGCACCCTGCGGCTGGGTGAGCCTGGCCAAGCTGGTCTTCTGAAGAGGAGAGATTTGAAACAGCGCTGGAAAACCTGTCACCCCTGGGCTGAGAACCAGGATCTGGGTCCCAAAAGTGCCTGCAAAGCCGGGTCCCTGGGGTGGCAGCCGTGCCGTGGCACAGATGGCCTGACCATCAAACCATCAAACCATGGGACAAATATAACCAGGAACTCTCTTTCCTAGACTAGAAACTGTCACCTAGAGGTGAAAGGCCTTTTAAGAAGTAAACGTGTGTATTTTAGGGAAAATCAGGCTGGCCGTGGCATGGTGAAGCAATGCAGAGAGCACAGGGAATGTGCAGGTGCTGCACTGGCACAACACGACCCTGTGCTCCGCTTGATACCCGAGCGTCGGCTTCAACGGCCAGCGCGGTGTCCCCTTGGGCGGCGCAGTGTCACCTTCGGCAGGTCTCCCTCTCCAGCCAGCCGCTTCCCGGTGGAGGCACGCACAGGGCGAGCTGGACTAGCTTACGGAGGAGGCCACCAAGGGCCAGCACAGCCTTGGGGCGGGAGATCGTGTCTGGTGGGCTGTTGGATCTCCCCCCTGGTGTATAAAATGGCAGCCTCGAGCTGTGAGGTGTGGTGACAGCTCAGCACCACTGAAAGAGGAGCTGCGGTTTCTCCCCCACCACAGCAGGCTCCTGACGGCTGCGCAGCTCTGTGGTGTGCTGGACAACCCTCTGAGCCGCCTGCTAATTCAAGGAGAAACCTGCACTTACTCAGTTTATGCTGACCGAAAACGTAACATGTCAGTTAACATAGCCAGAGAGGCTGCGGAGTCTCCTTCTCCAGAGATATTCCAAACCCGCCTGGATGCGCTCCTGTCCAGCCTGCTCTGGGTGCCCCTGCTTTGGCAGGGGGTTGGACTGGACGATCTCCAAAGGTCCCGCTTTGTGATTCAGCCCTCGGTGGGGGAGCGATGCTGCAGCTGGCGGTGAGGATGGCGACGGAAACCCTGAGCAGGTGGGTGCGACGAGCGAGGGGAAGCAAGCAGTCGACTCAATATGAGTGATAAAGCAAGCTTCCAACTTTATTCGGATAGCTCAGGTTTTCATACACTTACAGTTAATTATGCCTACTAGTCAACTTATCATTGGCTAAGCTCTAAAAGTTACAATTTACATACTCCTCCTACTTGCGGTTTCTAAGCTCAGGGTCCTTCCTCATTCCACGCTCTCACTTTCTCAAAGTTGTTTGTCTCTTTTCGTCAAGGTCGGCCTGACTTGCAATTCTTCTGCGCCCTACTCCTGCTAACTGCTACTACTTATGCTAACTTATGCTAACGTGAGGATTGCTTGTACAAACCAACTCCAAACTCATCTCCATGTCCCTTCTCATGCAGCCAGTCTGCAACAGTTGGGTCAGGTTGCTCGAGGAACCGCTCCTTTGGGTGAGATTCCCTGAGACACGATGAGCTGATCTAGTACTTTACTGCTCTTGAAAAGCCAAACCCTCTCCTCCTCCCAGCCGCATCCCCCTGCTGTTCACCTCCTGCTGCTGCCACTACTCATCAGACCTCTTTATAATCTCCTTTAAGGCATCACCTCAGCAGAAAACAAACCCAGCGTCATCTTTGAATTTTGCTCAGTGATCAGCACGATGACATAGACAAGAGAAGATTGGACCTGGTGCAACACGCTTTCATGGCACAGTTCCACCGGCAGGAGGAAGGAAGCCGTGGAAGCTTGTGCTGTGCGCCTGGCTACAGGGAGGGATGGAAAAGCAACGGCAACTGGGAGCCATGCTTGAGAAGCTCAGACTCCGCTGGCCAGGGACACTCCAGGAGCAAGGAGCAGGATGAATGTGAAGTGGCCTACGGTCAGAATTGCAGAGTGTTTGGAAAGTCTCCGACACATAACAGACCATTACACATAGAGTAACTCGTGGTTTAGAATCGGAAGGGCCCTTTTCATGCATTTAAATAAAATAAGGTTCCTAGCTGTCCAGAAATGCATCATCTTCTCTGCAGCTAAACTTGCGACCAGTTTGATACTCAAAGTACTGAGCACTCTCTGCTTCCGTTTGCTTTCATAAAGGCTGAGTGCACTTACCCCCCAAGAGCATATGTCTCTTTTTTTTCTTGCAGGACAGGATCTTAAGATAATGTCAGTCAGCACGCTACCAGCCATGGCAGCTTTGCACTCACCTGACAAGAGCAGGGTCTCCAACTACAAGATCCCACGTTAGGAAATGGAAAGGTGCCTGTTCCCAGGTAACCACATTAAGTGGGGGAAAAAAAAAAAAAAAAAAGGAAGTGCCTGCAACTTTTCCCACAAGTGAAAATGTTTGTTACTTGGGATGTGGTACAAACAGCCTGGATTTGGAACCTGTGGCTTTTTCAGCACTGTGAAAGCTAGCAAAATTGAAGCAAGGAGAACTTGCCTTTTTGAAGAAAGGTACTTCCCAGGAGTGCAAAACATACAACTTGAATGTAATCAAAGTTGCTTTTACTGTATGTCAATTTTCTTGCATGGACGTAGACGTTACTGTCCCTATTGGAGCTCTCCGTATCTCCGTGCAATAGCATCCTTTTAGACTACTTGCATCATACAGCTCTGAGATCTGAAGATAAAAACCTTTCTGTGGGTACAAATTAGGTCTTCACTGTGCCAGAGGGAGGCTCAAGACATACAAAGCAAAGTAGGCTTGGCCACAAACACTCCAGAATTTTCGTTTTGAGGCAGCCTAGGGACATGTCAGTGCCTTCACCAGGCCTTAATTACCCCAACCAGCCCCAGATGAGACCCTCACCCACGCACCCTCTGCCAGTTGGTCCAGGAGCTCCATTTAAGCCCAGGCCTTCACACCCTGCCTGAGCTACTTCATAGTCGTACTATCTCCAGCTCTCTCTCTGGATGTGTCTTGGACCTACACTGGAGCCTTGTCTCCAGCCCTGTCTCTGAGCTGCTCACTCTGGACCCGACCCATCACTTCGCCTTGTCTAGGGCTAGAGGTAAGTGCTGCTGGGCAGGGCCTGTGCTGCAGCCACCTTCGGCAGCCACCGCACCCTCCCTGGGGAGCAGCTCTGTGCTCCCAGAAGGAGGTAAAGGCCCGCGTGCCAGAAGAAACCATCACAGACTGGTGGGGGTTGGAAGGGAACTCCAGGTTTAGCCCCAGGGCTCTCAGCCTTTCCTCTTGAGAGGAGCTCCAGGCCCCTGATCATCTTTGTAGCCCCCGCTGGACTCTCTCCAGCAGTTCCCTGTCCTTCTTGACCTGGGGAGCCCAGCACTGGCCCCAGCACTCCAGATGTGCCCTCCCCAGGGCAGAGCAGAGGGGGAGGATGACCTCCCCCCACCCGCTGGCCACACTCTGCTTGATGCCCCCCAGGATGCCACTGGCCTTCTTGGCCACCAGGGCCCATCGCTGGCTCATGGCCATCCCGTTGTCCCCCAGGACTCCCAGGTCCCTTTCCCCAGAGCTGCTCTCCAGCAGGTCACCCCCACCCTGTCCTGGTGCAGGGGGTTATTCCTCCCCAGGGGCAGCACCC